>KN834766.1:27932-169095 GCA_000827265.1 Collybiopsis luxurians FD-317 M1
TTCGGCAACGATCATTAGTTCATCAGATATTAATGCTTTATTCATGAGAATCCACTGCTTTTACTTTTCATAATAGAAATCATCATGTGTCCTAATCACTGTTGATTCTGAGACTGCACAATCATTTCAAGTTGACACTGAGTTTGGGTTTTAGTGCACTGAAGCACAATGTACCAAGTTCCTAAGTTCTCTTTAAGTATAAGGGTAGAAATTATTAGATATTAGATTTTTAAACCCAAATAAAATTGAGTTGTATCAGCGGGGATGTCACTGCGTCGCTCTGGTCCATGCATTCTATCATTCCATACTCGCCGTATTCTGGCATCCACATATACATTCATTATAATCCTTAAAACCCCAATATGCTAATCACTTGTCTCACTTGTTAATTGCTATCTTAGATGCCTGATCATTACATATATCCTACACTACTATAAAAGCCAGCTTGTACATAGAGTAGGAAAAGTTTTTCTTAAATTGACACTTTAATCTTGTCATTTGTCTGGCCAAGCACTCAGTGAGTTAGATTTCCACAAAACTAACCTTTGTCTTTCTCCTCGTGCTCTTGTACTGCGTAACTCCATTGCAGATACATTACTAGTGGTAAGTTATGGTTGCAACTGCGCATACATAATTAAGTCCCCATTCCCTCATTCACTGTTGTCATGTCTATTTGTTCTATATCCCCAAGCATTAATCTGGTAAGGTATGTATGTCAGTGAGCAACAGTTCTCATACAAATTTGACAGCATTTACCAATGTATCTTTTGATTGCCTCGATGTTGTTTCATGAAGTCTGCATACACAGTTTGTTACAAGGAAACAGCTCAAGAGTCAAACATTTCTATTTTCCGCTGCTTTCTCCCCAGGTAAATGTTGATGTGGATCCAATTCAACTCTTCTTTCCTCTTTTTGGAGGTTATTCTTATACCCTCAGTCGAAGTCTCCTTGTGGAAGGATCTCCAAAGAATTTTTTTTGCAGGGTCAATCTGAAGGAATCAAAGCTGAACAGCATCAAGCCTTCATATCTGCAGAAAGAAGGACAAGGATTTAAGACCATGGCACTATGCAGAGGGGAAGATAAATTCTCACAGAGAAAGAGGTAGTACTTATAATGGATTTAAGTAAAGAATGATGTACAAAAAGAGCAATTGCATATCACTACCAATGAAACTTTTTAGTAGTAAAAATGGAACATTCAGAAACATGCAGGTTTAAGTACTACTAATGGGCAAGAATAGAATCAATGAAAAATCAAAAAGTCTATACAAATAGGTAGCTACCGAAATTCATTGCCAGATGCAGTAATACAGTTCTCCCGAAGTTTATAAAACCCCCAGATTGATGTCAAATATGTAAGTTATGCATTTTCACAATCAAAGCAAGGAAAATGAAATAACTATTAATCCATGATATGGGTTTGGAAGTGCATACCCTCAGTGTTAAAGCTGGATGTACATTGCTTCACACACTCAGATTTAGACTACCACTCTGGACCGTGGCTTGAGATATTTGATATGCTGTTTTAGATAATTTTTCCACAATTGAATAAGATACACCCTTACTAAGCAAGGTTATCCTGCAGCCCACATTTTTGCATAGTTTCCATTTGTGATTTTGAAGATTTCGCTTTATAACTTGAGCTATTGAAATCAGTAGCAATCGTAAATGCTGAGCCTATAAAGACAAAAAGTGTGAAAGGAACTATTCCACTCTGCGGTGAAAATTGACACTTGCAACAAGCAATGGAATGAAGTTGCCTTGTATCCTATGGTATGTTTGTGGGGCTTCCTTTGCACTTCCTTTGCAAAGCTTTATACCTTTAATTTACACCAGCTGAGTATAATTACTTGATGCTTACTGCTGGTGAGCGATGGGTTCCTTTAACACTGGAATTTTTTTGGTAACCTTTTTGCAAGAGGTCTCATTGAGTATAGCATGCAATAACTTCCACCATTGGAGTCAGCTATTGTCAAGACAGAAGGGAAGTAAGAGTGAACTTTTCTCGTGGTAATTATCCTGTAAAGTTTTGAGTCTCACAAGAGGTTGGCATTTGCAACGGCGACAATTGCATAGTACTTAGTTATTGCTTACAGCCTTGCTGGTTTTCATTTTCAGTCTACATGCACATGAACCATGTATACATACTTTAAAATAATGGAAGCATTTGCACCTGGATTCCTAGGTAATAGGTATGCGCGGCAACAACTTGGCACTATCGGCAGCAGCGGCAGGTAAGCAAGATGATTAGTAATTAAAATAATCTGGCACGCCACCACATGCGGCCGCACGGGGTGACCTGGGTCCCATCAAGGGACATTGATGATCAGCCTCGGACATGAGCGAGGCCTTCCGGCCTTCCATAGGCCGGAACGTAGGCTAGAACTTGAAGTTGGAGGAGAAATATCTGATCTGGTTTTCACATCTGTGAGTGTCTAGGTCTCCCTCTATATAGACAACCTTATAACCATTCTTAGTATCATAGCAGATACTTTACTGGCTAGTTCAAATAAATTTATCCTGTTATTTCTGAACCTTTGCCGATGGTAGCTGCTTTGAAAAGTTGTATCGTTGCTACAACATGTGGGCTACAAGAAGGTAGATAATAATAGGTCCTGTCATAATATCTGCCACCAATGCTGGTGGGTTATTCTGTTTCCATTAAAGCGACTATCAAATTTATCTCAAGACAGGGATGGCCACTGCATCAGGCTCTTTTGAACAAAAATCATATTGGGGGGAAACTCTTACTGAATGGGAAGCTGGAATGCTCTTATTCGATGTATTCCTGGGAGTGAATCTGAGATTAATCATAGATCATAATCATGATACTGATACTGATATCTATCATGATTTCCAAATTCCAACAATTGCCATGAACGGATCTAGTTCAAGTGGGCAGTATAAGAAGTCAGCTGCTTATTTCATTTGACTAACACCACATCTGCCCCACCTACTCCGTTGAAAAGACTGACAATGTTGAACTTTCAAGTGTTTCTACAACCGGCTCTCATCATTCTAATTGTGGGTAAATTGTATGGTTTTCTAGACACTCGATAACAATGCAACTAAACTAGTTTGACATATTCTTCTACGGTTAGTCTTAAAGCTGCAAGCGAAGACATAACTTGTATAGAATCTCACCCATTTAATACATTCAGGGGTCCATCTAACCATTCTTGGTCTTTACACCTATCTTCAACTTCAACGACAAGGCCGACAGCGCTTTTGTCAAGTGTTTATTTTTCTCCTCTTTCTCTTCAGTACTGCGGCTGTGGTTTTGGCAATCATAGATTTTGTGCAATTGTGCTTGCTCACATTAAATGAGCCGGGTACCTTTTTCAACTCTTATGACAATATTGTGTAAGCATTTTTGGTATATGTTGTTGGCAACTTTTTACAAATTGACCACTGTTCCATCATATAGGCTTGCATTAAGAGCTATCTACGTTGCTGCAAAGTGAGTGTCTAGTTCTCTCTCTAGGTAGACAACCTTATAACCATTCTTAGTATCATAGCAGATACTTTACTGGTTAGTTCAAATGAATATATCCTGTTATCTTTGAACCTTGGCCGATGGTAGCTGTTTTGTAAAGTTGTATCGTTGCTACATCATGTGGGCTGCAAAAAAGTGGGTAATAATAGTTCCGGTCATAATATCTGCCATCAACGCTGGTAGGCTGTTCTGTTTCCATTAAAATGACTATCAAATTTATCTCAAGGCAGCGACGGCCATTGCATCAGTCTATTGTGAACAAGCATTCTCTGAAGTTGGAATACTCCTATTTGATGTGTTCTTGGGAGTGAATCTTTTCACCAATCTTATCTTGACTGGACTCATAGGCAGGCATTACTTAGGGTATGAAAAAACTCCATCACTAATTTTAATCATCTAGCTGGAAGGCTTTGGTGGATATTCCATACTACTCAGCAATATTTAGGATGTGATTTTTCCAATGGAAAAAAGATGAAAAATGCTGTTGCAATAGTGTGCGTTTGAGCCCTTGTCATCCTAAATAATTCTTTTCATTTTTGGATTTTTCTATCTTTAGCCTTGAGTCGGGTTTGCTATATCCTCTTGCGCTGATTCCATGCATTATTTTCCAGACTTACCCAGGATTTACTTTCAATGATGACCCTGTAGTGGAGCCACTACTGACAGTCATTGTGGTGCGAACATTATGACATTTTAAATGATACAGCATTTAGCTCATTAAACTTAGGGAATTGCTCCTACACTGGTCATTGTTAGAGTTGATTTAGGAATCAGTGTCGAGGCCAATCCCAGCACCATCTCCGAGGCTCAACATCAAAATGTTCATGATCTAGAGATACAGCCATCGGCATGGCACTCCCATCCTGAAAATTCGGAAATTCCCCGGCCTTTATCACCCCCTCACTTACAAGTTGATCAGGATCAAAAAGGCAATGTTGTTCTCACTTCCTCTCAGCCGAGTCATTTACCTCAGAAGTATCGTGTTGCTGAATCCGGAGGGCATGAGCTGTGATTACAAATGAATCTTAAACCTTTCAAGCCAGCTGAAATAAAACTCTGTACTACTTATTCTGAAGATAGACCTGACGGTAGTATGTCGTAGTGCTGGTACTTTATGTTCTGGGAGCTCGAATTTATTGTTAAACTAAGTTCCTAAGTGAGTACACACGAAACCTCAGAACGATAGAGAAGTTCTCATTCTTTACGTAAGTTCCTAAGTGAGCATACACGAAACTGTAGGTAGCTAATAAGTAAGGAAGAAACAATACAATAAGGATGGAAACGTACCCTCAGAACGATAGAGAAGTTCTGAGGGATGTGAAGCGAACTACGATCTTATAAATGAAAACTACGGCTAAAGAATAAGGAGAGAAAGATACAAAGATGAACCGAAAACCATAGGAGCATAGTTACCCGCACGGAATCTAATCCAGTCCCTACAGCCGCAACCCAAATCCCTATGACTCAGGCTACAGGCCGCCACACGAACACCTGACCGTGTCGTGAGCTACGCGACGTGTGATACGTCCGATTCAACATTTATCACCATGCTCTTATGCGCGGTCTAATTACTATTGATGTACTTGAGTTGATACCGGACTAATTCCTCAGCTGCATACGGTATGTATGTGGATTCAAAACCAAAACTTTACAGTTGGGATTGCCATGCATGCGACGCTAAGCACGTATATGATATTGATTGCAAGTCTGTCTGGAGGAACTGGATTCTTGCCGGTACTTGACAGTGTTTCTGCTTGACTCTGACTTATAAGAATGGAGTCGGCCTTCAATTCATGAGCAAAAAAAAATTGGGTGGAAAGGACTGTCGAAGAGAAAAGCGCTAAGGACGTAGACACGCGCTATCCTGGGCCAGAACCCATTCAATCTATTCCAGATAGAGGTGGGGGAGTTTGGGGTTTTAGTACATAGTTTATATATTGCAGGAGTTTATGCAGCACTTACATATTATGTTCACTTACTGACATAACAGATAGAAAGAGGAAGTGTAACTAGCCGGTGCTGTACACTGGCTTACAGGCACTGCGTAAATCATCTGAGCATCTAAAATTTGACTCGGTGTACTTATGCCTTGTGGGTCTCAGGGTCACCCAGAGCCCTAGTCAATCCTGTTGGCTAACCAGGAAAAAAAACAAGAATAAGTAGTAGGCCGGATGCCGGACCTACGGCGTGGTTTGCTGAGTGGATGCCTTCCGAGAATGGCGATTTGGAGCCGAAGGTGAGAAACTTTAGTCATCACCAGGGGTGTGCACTGGGAGATGAATTATTATCCAACACATGCTCACTCTCTTTGGCTTCAATCTCTTATATCATGTAAATATCATGCATAGTTCTGGTCCTCCTGAAATTAAAGATAAGGACTGCTATGTGTCTATTAATTTGTTGTTGATAAAATATTTGCTTGCATATAACAACTTTTGCACTCATGATGCCTTGCTCAGAAAATAATTTACAGCCTGGGTCAACCAGTCAAAATTAGGCTAATTTTGACCCAGACCCACCCGACCCTGACCCAAACCCAGGGTTCATGACCTGACCCGACCATGCACACCCCTGTGTGAAAATACCAGAACGAGGTCTCCTCAGCTCAGGTATGTTCTGATATATCCTTTCATGCTTTTCTGTCTCGTGTTGCAGGACGCCCTGCCCCTTGCCTTTCCAAACTTAGTATTGTTCTGTACAGGATGGAGCGCTCACACATAGATTTAATATAATGCCCTCTCTGGCTCATAGCATTTCATTGCCGTTTTTAGCTTGGCCAAAGCGCGCATGAATACATAAACAAGAAGCATTAACCAAACAAAATAACTGAAGCTATTTGCTACCTAGTACTATTGCGGGTCTCCGTCTCTGGCTCTAAGCGCTGCTGCATGCTGTGTATCGAGAATATAGACAGCACTTCCCGGAAAAACAGCTCCGTTGGGGTCCGATTCCCCATTAGACAGAATCGATCCAGCTTGCCTGTAATTCTGGTGAGCTCCCCATTCGTCGGTGAAGAGTTGAGTATCGGAAGAGCTACTCACCAAATCAAATCCCCTGCAACGTTGGTGCTTTCAATAGCCGAATACCAGCTTCCATACACATCAACCTCATCGAGTGTTATCCCAAACTCTTCCATGATGATGGGTTTGTTTGATGCCGTCATCGCGGTGGCATGGTCCTCGATCCATTGAGTGCCAAATGGGTTTGCAGGTTCACCCCAGCTGTCCTGGAATTATGGCAATGTTACAGTGAGCAAAGAGATATACATGAATATCTACCAAAAGGCAGCTTACTGGGTAAAGATGGAAGGTACCAAAATCGAGGGTGCTTATATTAAGGTTGGTGGCAAAGTCGATGCCCAAGCTGGGTCTACATAGCAAGATGGATTAATGGCCAAGAGATCGAGATTTATAACCTGTACGAACGAGGATCCTCTAAAATAAAAGATCAGTATGTAATGAGCTTACATATTAATACGGAGAGAACAAGGTTATCTACGCAACTGGTAAACAAAGATTGGGTTTCCGGGGTCGTTGATGAATCCTTCATCGCCGATAGCAACCAAGTGGTTCGAATCGATAGACTTGATGAAGGCAGACATTTCAGCTGCCCAGGTTGAGATGGTGGATATTGAGCAGTTTCCTGAAGAAGCGCTTTTCAAATACAGAAAAAAAATTGGGAAAGTAGTCAACAGTATAATTGATCATGCCAACCTGGTTGAGCCGAGACACCTAGGTTCGTTCGCTAGTTCCCAAGCCTGGGCACCAACATGCAGTTTACATTGAGCTCATAATATATCAAAAAGGAGGGCTTACTAGGATAGCAGGTTCGTTCAAGTAACGAGTAACAAATGTTTTCACGTAGTTCTTGTACGCAGCCTTTTCGTTAAAAAGTGAGAACGACGTATAGCTCGCCAACCTGAGTGTAAGTAAGTACTCACGATAACCGTAGGATTGGTGTAGAAGAAGTCATGCGGCTGTCCCTGTCCCAGAAGTTGATTGACGTATACATCCATTCCACCTTGAGCAGAATTAGGAGGACTTGGGAGTAGACGAGAATCACTCACCGTAGTCAGACCTGGCAGAAATTGATATATACGGGGAATTCTTTAAGCTTGCCTATGGCTCAGATGAATGAAGAACGCACCAGTTGTTGGTCCTGAATGGCACCGGTAGAATAGCAAATCTAGAAATAGGCCATTATGAAGGGAGGGCACGTACAGGGTCACAATCAGCCTCAGCCCGTTGGCCTTTGCGGCAGCAACAACATTGTCTGGCCCGATTTGAGTACATTCTGATGCAACATGCACTCATATAGTTAATCATAATTACCAAAATTTTCGAGTCCGTTAGCTCCGAGATTAATCGTGGGTGTCGAACCGGACCAACTTTGATAAAACGCCACGCCGTCGGGGGTAGTCACTTCGTTGAATCCCCTAGAGAGCAGTTAAATGAGCAAACAACTTCATCACCCACCATATGTTTCGTACCATGTTCTGCATACAGATGCACCCGTGGCTGCAATATCGTGGAAAGCAGTATTCATATCCGCGATCCCGTAATTCATTAAACCGACCCAATATGAATTTGCTCTATAAAAATAAAGTATAAAAACATAAGATGTAACTGGAGTAGAAACAGCTCGCACCCGACGACAGTGAAAGGCTTTCCATTCAAGGTGAAGTGTATTCCTGACGTCTTCACAAACCCAGTAGGAGCTGCAGTAGGGGTGGAGACGGTGGTGGTCGTCGCTGTTGTTGTACTAGGAGGGAGACCCCCGCTGTCACCTGGAACACACTACGAGCACATTCTCGTTTGTCATTGCGGAACGCAGCTGAGCAATTGACAAAGTTTGACCTGCGAGTAAAACGGGTTCTGTATAACACAAACACTCCCAGCGGCGCATGCTACCGATTGCTGGATCAGATTCAAGTCCCGACGAAAAACACTCATTAGCTCACTGGTAGGGCCATTATAGTTTTCGCCGCCGCACTGTCCGAAAACTGGAACCGTAGACTGAGCCGAAACAGCTGTGAAAGCTGGAAGGGTCCACAAGAGCAAAGAAAAAAATCGCGCCATGGCGAATTTCCGTGCAAACCCAAGTCCTAAACCAAGTGGTTTTTGAACTATCTATGCCAGGCCCAGGAACTACTGAAGTTCGTTAATGCGAGCTTTTGCCGTACACTTACCTCGTAGCGGCCCGAGTCTGGGATGAAGGAGGCGACTCACACACGGGATACTGTTTTATTTAAGGTACGAGTAATGCAAGTGACCTCAACGTGAAATATGTTGCCTAAAAGACCACAGAGTAAGAATAGAACTAAGAGCTGCTGCTAGTGGTCCATTGAATTGGTAACACATGTTTAGCGAAATATTGCCAGCTTTGATCTTCGAAGCACATCACAACACCTCTTTATACTATTCAAACGATGATACAATAGCTGATGAGAAAACAAGCAGAGGGTGCAACGCGAAGCTTCCGGATTTCACCCGCCACTTTAAATTTCGAGCCTGGAAGAGCCTCGGAAGTTAATTTTGTGGTCAATGAAAGCATTTGCCAAATTCGATCTGTTTAAGGACAGCTCGATTCAATCACATGAACTCTACGGTAGACATACATCATTGGGGATCACCGTCTCTCGCTCTCAGTGCCGCGGCGTGTTGAGTGTTGAGAATGTATACATCAGAGCCTGGATAGACTGCCAAATTTGGGTCCGATGGACCGTTAGAAAGTATCGATCCAGCTTGCCTGAAATGTCGTGTGAACTCAATAATCAATTTTTCGTAGCTTTCCGGCGCAGTCTACATACCAGATTAAGTCCCCAGCCATACCCGTACTCTCAATGATCGAGTACCAGTCGGTATACTGCTCAATCGTGTTCTCGGCGACCGAGAACTCTTCCATAAGGACTGGTTTGTTGGATGCTATCATAGTGGTGGCATGGTCTTGAATCCATTGTGCTCCAAATGTTTGGTCAGCATTGTCGTAACTATCCTGAAAACAAGCGGTCTTCAGCGAATGATCTCAGGGAAAGGCACAAGGAACTTGCAGGGTAGTTCTAGAAAGTGAAGTTTAGACAATTGTACAAAAAATTTAGTGAATACGAACGTGGAATGTCCCAAAGTCCACGGTGCTAATGTTCAAGTTGGCAGCAAAGTCAATACCGAGACTTGGTCTTGCAAATGATAAGTAAAGATGCTTCTCAGAGCGTTTGACCTGGACTCACTGGAATCCTCTAAGTAATGTTAAATTAGAACCAGTGTCAACAACCGACGGCATTTGGCTTCACTTACTGGTATACAAAAGTTGGATTACCAGGATCATTAAAGAAGCCTTCGTCGCCAATGGCCACCAGGTGGTTTGAATCAATAGACTTGATGAACGAGGACATTTCCTCAATCCATGTCGAGATGGTTGAGATTGTACAGGTTCCAGAACCGGTACTGGAGAAAAACAGGACTCAAACCCAGCGCCGAGCACAAGAATTGTTGTTACTAACCCAGTTGTACCGAGACATCTCGGCTCGTTTGCGAGTTCCCATGCCTGAAACGGTTGAGGTTCACGATATTTAGGATGCGGAGCGCGATGCACATACTAGGATACCAGGCTCATTCAGATAACGCGTCACGAAAGTTTTGACGTAATTTTTGTAAGCGGCCTTGGGCCAAAAAGTCAGTATATTCTTTCCAAATGGATATGCGAGTTGTACTCACAATGACGGTTGGATTTGTGTAGAAGAAATCATGCGGCTGCCCCTGTCCAAGGAGTTGGTTGACGTACACGTCCATACCGCCTGAAAGGGTATTCATTAGGTGCAAGGCTAGTTGGATAGAAACAAGGAAAGCACCATAGTCCTCCCTGCAGCAGATCGAGATTAAGAATATCTGTACCTTCTACTTTATCTCAGAGCAACATACCAATTGTTTGTTCTTGAAAAAAGCAATGAGCAGGTCATGATACTGTGAGGGATGCCAATGCTTACAGGGTGACGATAAGTCTTATTCCGTTCGCTTTCGCAGCTGTGACAACGTTGTCTGCCAAAGCTAATCAACAAACTTGGTTCTCTCAATCTCCGTATTTACATACCAAAGTTCTCAAGACCGTTAGCTCCAAAATTAATGGTAGGGGTGGAACCGGACCAGCTCTGATAGTAAGCTACGCCGCCAGGAGCAGTAACCTCGTTGAAACCACTAGGAAGGATCAGAACGATAGTAGGATGAAGAAGGCAAGTGTCCCTCACTTTGTACGACAAACAGATGCGCCTGTTGCTGCGATAGCATGGAAAGCAGTCATCATGTCGGGGACTCCATATCCCATCAAGCCAACCCAGTAAGCGTTAGCTCTGTTTCTGCTATTAGTTCTATGCGAGAATGAACAAAAACATTAAAACTTGCCCAACTACGGTGAAGGGCTTCCCATTTAGAGTAAAATGAATACCAGAGGTCTTTACAAAGCCTGTCACAGTCGCAGTCGGGCTAGATATAGCAGTAGAAGTTGCACTTCCTGTGCCAGTGCTCAAGACTGTTGTCGTGGGACCGACACTGCTTGAATCTGGAACGCATTGGAAAAACCTAGAAAACACTTCATTCAATCTGTGCGCGAATAATGGTCAATTTAACAACATTACCATTCATTGATGACCTGGCACGTAGTACCAACAACACAAGCTTAATCATTAACAGCAATCAAAGGCATGAGGACAGGCAAGGCTAAGCAAGATCTTGAAGACCTACTCGTAGACCCTGTAAAGCCTATCCCTCCACATTGACCCCACTCAGATACCGTAGACTGAGTCGAAACGACTCCAAAGCCTGAAACTAAGAGGACTTGAAGGGCTAGCACGGACCTCTTCATGATGATAAAGATTCTCCAGTTACTGATACCTTTCCATTTAGTATTTTTAAATGATTCTCAAGGGCCTAGGAACGACTCTTCCCTTCGCTCTGAACCACAAAGCGCTTTCATGCACTCGAGGTTTTCCCGAGTCTCATTTACATATTAGAATGGCAATTTCACAGCGCCTCTTCATCAGCTGACCGTTCTGGGCGCGGGTACAGAACAAAAAGGGGAGTCTAACGAACATCGATGCGAATTTTCAGCGAAATAATGCCTCTTGAAACTGATTCTGGGTTTCTGGAGCTGGAAAGAAAAAGCGTGATACAAGTGTAGCATCCAATAATCTATAAATGACTATCACGCGCGCTCGTTAAATAAAAAACAAATGAAAAGCCTGCGAACAACTCCTACATGAAAGACCGTATCTCTTTTTACTTCCACCTGTTCTTGCGCGCTCTATCAGATTCCGGCTACCGGTCGGAGGAAGGAAGATAGGATGCTTATGAGCCCCCAGAACGATGTGAGGGGCGGGCTATAAAAAGCCGCATGGTGATAGTCAAGAAGGCGGTGCCCTCAAATGTCCATATTTGGTGTTCATTTCTCAGCATCAGAGCTACGGGCATATCGGGGCCGAGTTCATCTCGTGCTTTCTCTCTCATCCCAGGTCATTAGCACAGGCTGCCTTTCTTTCGTGCTGATAGTTCGACAGACTCCACATCCAACACAGGTATAGCTCGATAAACACGATTGTCTGTTGAGCCACCAACGGGCTAAGCTTCATTTCTGATCACCTGAAATCGTTTCTCTTCGTGACTGTGAGCTTGGATCATGTTAAGCTGATCCAGTAATACGACACTTTGTCTACTGCTCCTCTGCCAAAGGCCCCACCTCCGGGGTGCATCGCAATATGACTCAGTTCACAGACCTACAGTCTCGGTTCACATTTTGGTTGCCTTAACATTCCGGACGTCTCATTGAAACTGGTCGGGTCAATCTGTTCGAGCATCACACTGATCCTTGAGGGATAGAATAAAAGGCTACGTCGCACGACTTGCAGGTGAGTACCACGGCTAATTCTCTGGCTTCCTCGTTGAAAGCTACTCAAAGTGATCCATGGTGTCCAAATTATCGGGAATGCCATTATCTTCACGCGACATCACAGAGGCTCAAGCAAATTTTGCGTAAGATGCATCCAAATGGCAAAAAGAAGTATCTCATAATTAACATCCTTCAGGGGAAAACTTGGTTTTGTTTGTACCATTCCTGGAACGTGTTTATGCTTCCTGGATCTGGTCGCATACGGAACGGTCTCGTTCTATCCTAGAGCCAGGCAGCACTTAAACCGAGTCAGTTTTCCTCTTTTCTGGTAGAAATATGCGGTCCCTGAAGGTCCATCAGGTCAGCTTTCGCCTGCTGGTTTACGCGCTCATCTCCAAGTACGCCCAAATTGACATTATAACACATTCTAAATTGAAAGGACACTTACAGTGTAGTCTACGGGATAGCATTCTCGACTACTGCAGCACAGACTGGCCCTGGAACGCTTTGCACTTTTGGGGCTTTTGCGGTAAACGTGAGTTTTTGGCCTTCGTTTAAGATTCGTCACTCACGTATCGATCTTCCAGCTCACCCTTAGTCTTGCAACCCTTTTTACAACATGCATTGCCATTAATCTTCAGTGCGTTACTATCACCGCTTGAGTCGAGTTATACTGACTCCGATTCCATGTAGACTAGTCCTTGTTCACTGCGTAACCGGCAGAAAAATGGAAAAGTACTATGTCGGCGGGACTATCCTATTAGCTTTGGCCTTAACAGTGCCAACTTATGCTCTTGACCAATTTGGGTAAAGAAACTCTTTCGAAAATGCTCTTGCCAAAATTGATTCTGATATTCTCGAAAATCTTGGCTCAGCTGGGACGAAGCAAACTCGACTTGCTGGTTCAAGAACTCTAACGACCATTCTCGCCTAAACTGGCTGATAGGCACTCAATCCCTCTGGATTGCCCTCGCCGCCACAGTCGAGACTATTTGTTCTGCTGTTGTCTTAGTCTGGATGTACCGCTTCCATGTGAGTTTTCTGGTCAAATACATCTGTCGTTACCTTAATCTTACTTGAATTTTACCGTAACTCTATAACAGACAGCTACGAAATCTATACAAGACGCTACCCAGGTTAGTAAGTGGACATCTATCCAAGGAGCCATGACCACAAATTACACACGGGGCATGTCGTACAACTTGTCAACAAGAGTCATCAGTCTAGCTTGCAAGTATCGCTATGTTGTTCTCAGAATTAGTACGTGCCATAGCTGAACATTCATATTCGATATAAGATGGTATCTTTCCAGTGCTTTATCCGATCGTATCATTAATGGTCAACTTTTCAACCGTGGCTCTCGATCTCAATTCAACTATTGTGGGTACTTCCGATGAATTTGTGAGTGCAGCTGTTCACATCGCTGCTTTCCTCGAACCTTCTCTGATTAACAAAATCGTTCACAGCAATATAGGCTCCTTGTGCTTGGTAAAATAAACTCAGCGACTGTAGAGCGGCTCACCCGCTGACAACTACTTATTGACAGATCTCTGTTTATACGGCTTTAGAACAGCGACATATGCTGTACTTGCCATTCTCGATCCTGTATGTTACCTCCTGAGTTTATGAAGCATCCAATCAGCTATTATGTGTAGGGATTCACAAAGGCTTTCCGAGAAGTTCGTAGGCCGGAAATAGGAAGAAGGGTGTCGAATCTGGTTTTTGCATCCGCAGACCTCGTCCTGGATGTAGAGTTGGAAATGGCGATCCCGTCGGACGCTGTTGGGATCAAAGAAGAGTTAAGTGTTGTTGGTGGTCTGAGAGGATTGCAGAATCAGATCACAGGGGGGCCGGATCTCCATACTTGTACGTACGGAAGGCAAACCCCCTTATTGCCACAGACACAAATCGAGCAAGAAAGTATCCTGGGCACTCGACCTGTGAATGAACCGGGAGACCAAAAGTTTGAGCAGCAGCTGTGATAAGAAATCACTTGGAGCATTTGGAGAATGGGTGCCGCCAGACTAACACAGAGGTATAAATTTTTCATTACATTTAGGGTTTCCTAGATCCTGATTCCTAGTTGGAGAAGGCAACCATTATTGAATGCATCCATGCAGCATAGGCTATAGCGGCGGCGGCTCACAGAACAGTCCACTTTCGTCCCCTTTTTCATCCTACCACAATATCAACCGAGTCGGAAACATATCCACTTACACCAGAACCAGCTAACATTTTCCGAAACGAATGAAGTGGATGATTTATTGGTTGCACAGGTCAGGCCGAAAGAAGGCGGAGCACTTTCTTCACGAACGTTTTCCAGATGCCACTAGAAGCCGGATGGTAAGGATGGTCATTTGGCCTCCACCGGCATAAGTAGAAGAGCAGAACTATTGGCAATTGGCGGGACAGGGTATTCAACATATTCCAGTGTTGTTCAACAGGAACAATCTCTATTTCGGACCCCCTTTCCCAAAAGCTCTTCGAGAGGCCAAAGTTTGTTCTTTCTCACTTCAGGCCATGAATATAGAGCAGACTCATGACAAGATGCTGACCAGCCCATTGAATCAGATCTACAACCCTAGACCCGAAACATAACACGGTAGAATTTGAGTATCCAATCACTGGGGTACATCTTGAAGTTCGCTGTCCTGTATAACTTTACAATCAATAGACGTACTTCAAGGAAGTTCCAAATGTAAAGTAGGTGTATGCACACTGGGCCCCAGTCATAGGTATGGCTACAATTGTTCCAGAGACGATATGAAGGAATCAGCTTCCCGGTACTCTTTGTTATATCGTGGACTATAGGCTGTTTAATAGAATGAGCGAACTTCCTACCTGTGCGGGTGCAAATAACAAAACACAGTCCTTCGATCGAACGTGGCTTGCATTGCTTCAGCGCATAATTTGCATAACCTCTGGGCCGCCGAAGCGCGTTGTTGATTTCTCACGTATATCGATCCTCGATGAGATGGATCAGGGGTTGTACTTCTGCATAAAAAATGGGGTCCGTTTATGCTCATCTTACCACACCTAGAATGCTCCATGCAAGTAGGCTGCTATCTCGTGGACAGATGCCCGAAGATCTGAACCCAGCTGACTCCGGAGATTGGCATCAAAGAAACTGGCATAAAAGGAACGAATGCCAGTGAACATTTCTGACCAAAACTTGCTCCGAGTTTTAGCGATAGCAGTATGCCTCTCAAAACTGGCCATTACCTTATTATCAACAGTGGCAAATGCGTTGGTCGCCCTCTCATTGAAGACCGTAGTAACAATCCAAAGCCCATCATCTTACTTCCCCGCGGTTTCAGAGAGCAGGAAATCAAGGTTGATCCTTCTTCAGCTCAGTAATGACTTTTGTCACTCACTATTCATCTGCAGTGGGTCATCGAAGGTGATGACCACAAGGGCTATACTGTTAGTATCAGGGGTGATCCGACTGCTCCCATTGACAGCAAAGTGTTTGCGCTCCTCCATGAGCGGGAAAAGGCGGAGAAATGGCATATCGAACCCGTTAAACAGCGTGGTCCCAATCGCTACGTGTATTATAGTGCATGTACGTGTACACTTCGCATTCCACACTCTTAGGTAATATTCAGGCGACGTATGCTCCATTGTCTCCTCCTCTTCCTCCCTTCTGACAAAGACGAAAATAAGGGGACAGTCATAGGAAACGGGTTAGGCCACATAACCACAGAAAAATATCCCAAGCGGCACCAATTTGCTTATAAGTATTTCAATGGTGCGACTTTCCTTTTGTATGCTGCGACATCAACTTGTGGTTACTACGCCGAAGGTAACTGTTGCTTCACCCTCGATCGAAATTACTAAGTGAACGTTTACGGAAGAATATGAAGAACATATAGAGTATTTGTACGATAGACTGGGTTATCCTCTCACTGCTCAACATCCAAAAATGTGGTTGTACTCCACGGTTCCTCCCATCTTGTTAAATTGACAGTAGTAAGTTCCATTTCTCTGTTCGGTTCGGGCGTAGATCTAGAAAGTGTTGCTTCATGGGACAAAGCTTGGAGATTGAGAATTGTTCGTGTACCCTGAAGTTCACTCAGTAATTGAGAAAGTTCAACGAAAAGGTTTATTCACGTACCGATATGGAAATGAATGTTATAAGAAGTCTTTCACAGATATGAGCACTGAGATATGAGCATGCGAGATTGAGGAGGCTACTGACGGAAAGATGAAAACGGCTGGCGTTCCTCCCCGCTTGGAAACGGCCACACTGATCGCAACTAATGCGACTAGAAGCCGTGTTACTCTAGGAAAATGTACGAAGGAAGTAGCTACAATACCTGCAATACCTGCAAAAGTCCTCAATCCATCTCGGTTCAGCACCGAAATTAAGGCAGGTCGAAACGATTTGATTCGACGAAAGTCCCAAAATATGCGTTTCCAAGCTAATCCGAGTAGAATGAGTTGGATGACTATCTCCCCACAGCTACATTATTCGTTAGATGTTGATTTTAATCACGTACCGATAGAATCCTTACGCGAGATACAGGATAGGATTTTTCCACCGATTAGCCACAGATATTTTGGGGGAGCAAAAGGCTGTAAATTTGATCTTTGCGCGAGTAAATCCTCGCACCATACCAACAGTCAACCCAGCAAATCCCACGACAATCAGAATTAGAAGAAATATCCCAACAGGCAGACTTTGGTTGTAGAGAGCAAATACTAGAAAGGAGACACATCAGCGGGTTGCAAAGTACGACAAAGACAAAGGTGAGACCTCGAAGCATGAGGATTAAATGCAAAATGAGCAGCATGCTCTGACAGGATACTAAGCGAAAGATCACCATGGACAGGCAAAGATGTCCCGGGTTTTGCTTGAGTTCGTCTATTCTAGGAGTCATAAAGCTTGCCAAAGCGATGTCTGCGCTGATGCTCTCTTCGTTAGTTTGCGTTTCAGAGAAGCTATGATAACTCACATGTGGATTATGATTGCCATATAGCGAGACAAAACAAAGAGACCCCGCACAAGAGTTAATTGGAAAGGTCTTCTGATCAATGCGTGAGGGCTCCGCTCAAGAAGAGCCAAGGGGAAAAGATTTTCTACTCACTTCCAGACGTACTCCAGTTCTTGCTTTCGAGTCAAAACGAGATCACACCCCGTGAGCAACAGTCCCAATACTTCGAATATATTAATATCGATAGCTGTATGCTTTCTATCCCCGAAAAGGTGAC
This sequence comes from Collybiopsis luxurians FD-317 M1, assembly GCA_000827265.1. Taxonomy (NCBI): domain Eukaryota; kingdom Fungi; phylum Basidiomycota; class Agaricomycetes; order Agaricales; family Omphalotaceae; genus Collybiopsis; species Collybiopsis luxurians. Next base: position 45,514 of record KN834766.1, read on the forward strand.
TGGGGTTTCATGCTTACCTGAAGCACCCAATCTGACCTTCATCCAAGAGATCCGAAAGAAAACGAAGAGCTTGAATGATGCTGGTTTTAAGTGTCCAGCGAATATAAAGATCAGGGACGAAATGAATCCAGGGTCTACTCTGTAATTGAGCAAAGCCGAGGCTTTTCTAAAAGTGTATGGACTGATGACCTCAACACGGCTCACTGTCCCACCTATATTAAAATATAATTGAGGCCGGATAGGGCCGGATGCAATAACATTAATGGATCAACGCTGCTTCTCCATTGCCTTCATAGACGACAAGTTCATTTTGAATCCTATATCCCCCGCCGGCACTATTAATATCATATCGATCAGGTGCTCGGCATCTTCACTCAACGCGGACATCGAATTACACGGGATATACCTTGCGGAGGGATCGCAATGTACCAGAGCAATGGAGCCTTGCGTTTCGAGGTTACTATTGGACAGAGTCTTTGAATTGACCATCATCCCGAGGCGATCCTTGGTACTCTTGTTGAAACAACTCTAGTGATACCAACGGGTAGGCTAAAGCGGAACAGACAGTGGATTCTGGGAGGTTTTCGGCTCGAGAGTTTTGTCGGAAACTAGGGTGGTGAGTGAGTTGTTTTTGCAAGAGTATAGACATGAGGTAGTGAAAGAGTTGAAGAAATGAAGGGTCGAGAGATAGTGTCTGCCGAAGGTCGGTGCATTGAACGCGAAAAATAACATAAAACATTGCTAGCATCAATGATCGCTACTTTAGTTGATCTTCGAAAGCCGACGGACTCGGAAATGGCAGAAACCTATATCACGTTTCGCGCTATGGAGGAGTACTTACCTTGAGATAACGAAACCATTACGAGCATAATACGCACTCTAACATATCATCTGCTTTGCATATTCTCCGTATCCAGATAGCTCATTTCAAATGCAGTCAACGTTCACAAGTCGCAATCCCTCAAGAAGAGAATGGTCCAAAAGTAAACAACATCTGCGTCTGTTTCCCAATATCCTTTCCACCTTTCCTTTCGTCCCCGCTCCCACTGCAGTCTTGTCACCTCTTCTAAACCTCCATCATCCCCTTCATCTTCGCCCGGACCCAACTGGCCTCTCCTTCGTTATGGACATGCCAGGCGCCGAACCAAACGGTGGTGTCTGCGTTGAGACAGACGTAAGTGTCATGGAGCCGTTGCTATTCCCAACCGGAAAACAAGATTTCCCTCTGAAGGTGGAAGAGGAAGAGAATGCGGGCTGAGAACCGTCTGAATGATGACGTAGACCAAACGTAGACGATGCGTAGACGATGGCAGTGTTGCTGTAGGCGTGGTCGTCGTCGCATTCGCCGCATACAATACTTCAAGATTGTACGAGAGATCAAGGATCCACTAGCTTTTATTCTTTCACTGCTCAATCTCCAAGAATGTCGATGTACTCCATGGTTCCTCCCATCTTGTCAAATTGATAGAAGTAAATTCCACTCCTTTGCTTGATCCGGGGGAAGATGTAGAAGGTGCTTCATGGGACAAAGCTTGGAGGTTGAGAATCGTTCGTGTACCCTGCGGTGTTTTTGAGTAAGTGAGAAAGGGACAAAATGAAAGCTAGTTCACATACCGAAACGGAAATGAACGATATCAGAATTCTTTTACAGATATGAGATATGACCGCGCGAAATTTGACGAGATGACTGACGGGAAAATGAAAACAGCTGGTGTTCCTCCTCGCTTGAGAACTGCGACACCGATCGCAACTAATGCCACTAGAGGCTGTGTTAATCTGCGAAGATATGAGAAGTGGCAAGAGGATACCGAGATACCTGAAATGCCCGCGAAGATCTTCAATCCATCTCGATTGAGTACAGAAATCAATGCAGGTCGAAAGAAGGTGATGTGACGAAAGTCCCAAATTGTACGTTTCCAAGCTAATCCGAGCAGAATGAGTTGAATGACTATCTCCCCAAAGCTACATCGTTCGTTTAGAGGTTGGATTTCAATCACGTACCGATAGAATCCTTACGTACACAAGATATAGGATGGGATTCTTCCGTCGGACGGTCATGGTCAAATTTGGCACGCAGAACCCGGTAAATTTGATCTTTATCCGAATAAATGCCCGTACCATACTAGCAGTCAACCCAGCACATCCCACGACGGCCAGAACCAGAAGAAATATCCCAACAGGGAGACTTTGATTGTAGAGAGCGAACACTAGAATGGAAACACATCAGAACCGGTATGTCGAGAATGATAGTGACAAATGTCAGACCTCGAAGCATGAGAATCAGATGCAATATAAGCAACATGCTTTGAAGAGAAACCAAGCGAAAAATGACCAAGGACAGGCAAAGGTGTTCCGGGGTTTGCTTGGACTCGCCAGTTCCCGCAATTATGACACTTGCCAGAATAATTTCTCCCCTGACGTTCTCAAGTTCAGTTTGCGCTCCAGAAAAGCATTGGTCACCTACACATGGATTATGATTGCCACATAGCGGACCAGAACATAGAGACCTCGCACAACGGTTAGTCGAAGAGGTCGCCTAATCAATATACTTATGAGGGCTTTTCGGAACCGAGGAGAAAATTCACTCACTTCCAAATGTACTCCCGTTCTTGCTTTCGCGTCAAAACGACATGACACCCGGTGAGCAACAATCCCAATACTGATAACCCTTTAGCCCCCCCAAAAGGCTATGTAGGGCTGCACGCTTACCTGAGGCACCCAGTATGGTCGTCATCCAAGGGGAGGGGGTCCGAAAGCAAATGAAAACTTGAACGAAGCTGGTTTTGAGTTTTCGGTGAATGCAAAAATCAGGGACAACTGACATGGATTATTACGAATAAACTTCAGGGCGGGAAGGGTCTCCCTCGGTAATAGAGCAAAGCCGAAAACAGAGGCTTTTGTCAAGAGCCTGAACTGATGAACCTTACTATAATTGAGGCCGGATGCAATCAAATCAATAGGCCCACCTGGGCCAACGAGTGTCAACGGTGCTTCTCTGCTACTTCGCCGTTGCTTTTCAGCAGCGAAAGTATCAAAAGACAGCGAGTTCACTATCGATCAGGTGTCCCAAATTCTTTCAGGCATCAGAACCGCACGGATAAAAGGAAAAGAATGTAACCAAGGGCAATTTTACCCTGCGAGGAAATCGCCGTCCCACAGTAATGGAGTGTCGATGGGTGCTGCCTATTAGGCGGAGCCTTTTTACGTTGGCCATTAACCCGTGGTGATAGATGGTAAGTAATGGTCCCCAAAAAGCTTACTTATAATAGACTAGGAATGACGCAAGCACTGACGCACAGCGAACAGCGAAAAGTTTCTTGTTTAAGAATTTTGCCGAAAAACGCGGTGGCGAATGGTTCAGGTGCAAAAGCGCGGGTACGAGGCAGTAAAAAAATCGAAGAAGTGCAGAATCGAGAGCCAGGCGTTTGTCGAGCGTTAGTACATCGAATGCAAACAGTTCACTGTATGCGGAACATCAAAAATTTCGCTTGAATTCGTCAATGAACGCTGCTCTAGTCATTCTTTCAAAACCGAGCGCTTTACCCATTCTCCATGTCTAAATAATCCATTCAAAATCCAGTCGCCATCCATCAAGTTGGGAACGACCCCAAAGTAAATAGCATTTGCTTCTGCTTTCCCTTACCCTTTCCACCTTTACCCTTCTTCCCTGCTCCCGCTCCCGCAGCAGTCTCATCCCCGCCTCCTACGCTTACACCTACATCTCCCCCTCCCCCTCCCCCTTCACCTCCACCCTCACCCTCACCCAATGGTCCCCTTCCCCCTTCCATAGGCGTCCCAGGCGCCGAACCAGACGGCGGCGCCTGCATCGGCGTAGACGTAGCCGAACCCACAACCGGGCTATTCCCCCACCTAGAAACCGGCACCTCCGCACCACCTCCCAAAATATTCCTCAACGAAACGTTCCCCTTGACCTGCACCTTTTCCCTCTTATTCATCGATGTTGGGAGTTGAGGGAACGCAGCCGCGTTCAGTTTCGGTGCAGGAGCTTTGCGGTTCGAAGACGTAGATGAGGACGACGGCGAGGAAGAAGATGCGGGGACGGAGAACGGTCGGAAAGAGGGTGCAGACGATGACGATGTGGAGGGGGGATTCGATGATGCAGTACCAGACCCTCCAGAAGAAGCCCAAGGGGTCTTCCTCCCGACACCACCACCACTGCCTCCCCCTCCTCCTCCAGCTTTCCCGCCTCCCGATCCAGCACCTAAGGGCGGAAACTTTTCTCTATCCACATCCGCCCTAGCCTTCGCAGCGACAGAAGCCAAGGACCCAGGTACATGCGCATTCGTCGCGCCGACTCCAGAAGACCCATGCGGACCATTTCCAGTCGTCGCTGTCGATACCCTCATACGCGCACCTGCCGGAATCGACGGCGGAGGACCCCACCCCGTACCCATCCCAGTACCCGTAGCCGCCTGCGCGACACGATCCCACACCTGTTGGCCCCTCCTCATCCCCCCAGAACCAGAACCAGGTCCAGATCCTGACGCTAAAGTAGAAGACCCAAATCTCCCTCCACCCACACCCGCACTCGTATGGGTCGAATGCTTCGCATTCAACACTCTCCCCGAGGTGATAGCCGCGTACGCTCCAGCTCCTGCACCTCCAGGGGTAGAAGAAGCAGCGATGGCGGTAGGGAACAGGTCCGGGAATTGACGACGTTGCTAAAAGGCAATCCCCACGCATCAGGAACCGGACAAACGGAAAGAAGATAAACACTACCCACCTCAACCTCGAATCCCTTCCACTCCCTCAAAAGTTCCAAACTCTTCTTATCCTTATCATCCACCCCATCCGCCTCCCGCTCCTCCTCCTCCTCAAGCAAATCCACAAACGCATTAATCACCCTCGCCGTAGGCTCCAATGTATCCTTATTCCTATACGAAGGATCGCCTGTCAAACAAACAAAAAAAGTTCAAATCAGCTCCGAATCATCCCTCCCTCCTTCAAAAAAAGGTTTCACACATACCACTCCCACCGCTCTTATCCAAAACACTCCAAACGATCCCAATCAAATCCCTCGCACTGCTCTCCCCGGCCCTCCACCCCCTCGCAGCAGCCTGGACAGCCGGAATCGCATTCGTCGGGTTGGGCGCGAGCGAGGCGAGTAGGTTGAGGAAAGACGCATGTCGGCTGTAGGACCAACCAAGTCGGTTGGGTTTAGGGTTTGGGGTTTGATGTTTAGGTTCGTTCATGCGAAAGACACATCCGGGCAAGTGAGAGCACACGAGGCGTAATTGGTGAAGACCCCATAAAGATATTTTAAAACACGAGAGTTTTGGTAGTTGGGTTGGAGCCCACGCATAGGCATCGTCAGGTCGCGTCAGGTCGAGTCGTGTCCAATTCATTCGGGTCGAGCCAATTCGGGTTAGGTCAGGTCAGGTCCAATCGTAATCGCATGAATTGGTAAGTGTAGCAGCCGGTTCAATACGAGTCATAGACGCGTTCGAGTGCAGTTGCGAAGTGGACGTTATTGTCGTCGTTGTCAAGGAGGACCGAAGCAGAGGGAAGAAAAGAACAGGGAAACAATCAGCACACTCTTCCCTGCACACCGGATTGAACAATCACTCACTCAACAACCGTACCATCCCTCTCCGCATCCTCCGCACCCTCCCCAACACCAACACCGGGCACACCAGGCGACGCCCTCCTACTCGGACCCGCAGGCGTACCCAGCGCAGAGCCAGAGTTCGGTGTAACGACCGGATCTATTTCAAAAGGAAAAAAGAAACATTAGCATAGGCCCTTAAACTAACCCCCTTCTCTCCCTCTTCCTGCGAAACTGACCTCCACTCGTTAAAGCCCCGCCGAACCCCTGTCTCCTCTTACTCTGCCCCTGCCCCTGCCCCTGCCCTTGATTCTGGTTCTGGTTCTGAGGGGGCGCAGGAGGCGGTAACCCCGGAGGATGTTGTCTAGGCGGCGGAACTTGCTGTGATTGTGATTGCGAATGCTGCTGTCCCTGTAAACACGAAAGTAAAGCCAAACGCCAAAACGTCAGCCGCCATCACCAGAGCAAAACAATAAACAAAAAAAAAGATGACCCACCCCAGTCCCAGTCCCCGCGGAAGCCTTCTGAAACTCAAACCCAACAACCCTCCGATCCTTCATCCCATGCTCCTCAACCATATGCGCCTGCAAATCCAACGCGCTCCCAAACACCACGAATTTCCTCTCCACGCAAGAAGGTTGAGTGCACGCGTAGTGGGCGGTGGTAAAGTGGCGTTCAAGGGAGGGGTATGATGCGAAACTAGGTGAAAAAAGGTCAGTAACGCGAACTCGACGGACGAGAGGAGAAGGACGGGAAGGACGGAAAGGAAAAGAGACGCGGACTCACTAGACATCCCTAACGCCTTCCCGCTTACAAACAAAACATTCTTCATGGCGCTCTCGCATGTGCCCGTACAACTCGTCTTCGCTGAAGAAGCATTCTCTGCAGAATTCGCAGAGGGGGTGGATGCCGCCTTCGGGTGCGGGTGGGTTCGTGTTTGGTTTTTTACCTGAGGGGAATTAGATTAGGAACGGATTGGAAGAGAAGAGGTACAACGTACCCCTCTGCCTCGCATGAGGCGAATGATCCATCGACGGTAGATGTACCCTAAGTTGCTGATACGTATACAGCACATGTTCATGTGCGAATACCTTTTTACTCCGAATACATAGATCACTATCGGAACAAAACAGATTATTAGCAAGAAAATCCAGAACTCTCTAGACGTTCAACTGACCACATAAGCCTCCCATGTCCCGCCCTTACATGCATCTTCAAATCGCCCCATCCTTTTGCTATATAATCGCACTCGCTGTCCGGACAATTGAATCGGAGGAGAATGAGCGATTCGGTCATCATTTCTTGAGATTCAAACGTGATTCGGAGTTTGGCGTCGTAGAATTTTGGTTTATCGTTATCTTCGGAGGAGGTGTTGTATTCAGAGAAAGGCATATCGGGTGAAGTGGTGAAGATAACTTCAGGTTGGGGTTCCTAGACATTTCAGCGTGTGTTCAGCAGAAGATTTAGAATAGATATTTTGCGAGAAAATACGCACCTTGCAAAAGGTACAATCGTCCTTTTTATACAACGCCCTAAGCCTTAACGCACAAACATGGCAAGTCCGGTGATTACACGCAGAAAGCGAGTAGTATTTCACCGGCTCTGCGCAGATCCAGCAAATGTCTCCTCCATCTACGCTCAACACATCGGCAGCCTCAACCGCCTCGCCGATGTTCTCTGCTCCAACAGCAATAGGAAGTTGAACGTCCGTCGAGTCGGGAACGGAAGCGATAGGGATTCCTTCCCCATCGGCGGGAGTTTCAGTTGACCGATTTCCTTGTCCTCCTCGTCCCCCTCGACCTCCTCTACCACCCTTCCCTCTATTACCCCTCCCTTGCCCTCCTCTCCCGCTCCCACCACCTCGTCCACCCGACCGATTCTGCTGCTGCCGATTACTCGTATTCGTATTCATATTCGTTCCAGGGTGAGATTGGGTTTGAGCAGCAGTTTGTTGAACAGTAGCAGTTGCCATTCTGAGAGGACTTTTGATAGAAGTTCTAGAGAGATGAAAGTAGGATAGATTTATGTAGATGAGTGGACGGAGACTGAGTACAAGAAACGAATTTAAACAAGAAATTTCGCGTCAACGTGCGTCTGGTGCATGACTAAATTTCTCACCCTCGGCTCCGAATCGCCATTCTCGGAAGGCGTCAACTCGGTATACTAAGGCAAAGGGCCGGGATCCGGACTCCCCCGCGTCTATTGTCCACGCCCTAAGTACTTTTCTCTTTGACAAGCCTTTCCACCCAAATTTTGTTTGGCTCATGAAAGGCCGACCCCATGCTTATAAGTCAGAGTCAAGCAGAAACACTGTCAAGTACCGGCAAGAATCCGGTTCCTCCGGACAGACTTATAATCAATATCGTATATCGTATATGTGCCTATCATTGCATGCATGGCAATCCCGACTGTAAAGTTTTTGGTTTTTGAAACAACATACATACTGTATACAGCTGAGGAGTCAGTCCAGTATCAACTCAAATACATCAATAGTAATTAGACCGTGTATAACAACATAGTGATAATTCGAGCTCCCAGAACATAAAGTACCAGCACTGCGACATACTTTGAAAGGTACAAGATTCTCTCGTAATCACAACTCCTGCCCTCCGGATTCAGCAACTTGATACTTCTGGGGCAAATGATTCGGCTGAGAAGAGGTGAGAACAATGTTGCCTTTTTGATCCTGATCAACTTGTAAATGAGGAGGTGATAAAGGCCAGGGAATTTCCAAATTATCAGGACGGGAATGCCATGCCAATGGCTGTATCTCTAGATCATGAATACTTTGATGTTGAGCATCAGAGATGGTACTGGGATTGGCCTCGACACTGATTCCTAAATCAACTCTAACAATGACCAGCGTAGGAGCGATTGCCTAAGTTTAATGAGTTAAATGTTGTATCATTTAATATGTCATAATGTTCGCACCACAATGACTGTCAGTAGTGGCTCCACTATAAAGGTATCATTGAAATTAAATCCTGGGTAAGTCCGGATAATAATGCATGGAATCAGTGCAAGAGGATACAGCAAACCCAATTCAAGGCTAAAGATATAAAAATCCAAAAATGAAAAGAATTATTTAGGATGACAAGGGTTCAAATGCACACTATTGCAACAGCATTTTTCATTTTTTTGCCATTGGAAAAACCACGTCCCCAATATTGTCGAGTAGTATGGGATATCTACCAGAGCCTTCCAGCTAGATAATCAAAATTAATAAGGGAGCCTTCTTATACTGTAAGTAATGCCTGCCTATGAGTCCAGTCAGGATAAGGTTGGTGAGAAGATTCACTCCCAAGAATACATCAAATAAGAGTACTTCAGCATCCCACTCCAAAAGAGGACCATCCACCAATGATTCTTGTTCAAAAAAGACTGATGCAATGGCCATCCCTGTCTTGAGATAAATTTGATAGTCCTTTTAATGGAAACAGAACAACCTACCAGTGTTAATGGCAGATAGTATGACTGGACCTATTATTACCAACTTTCTTGTGGCCCACATAATGTAGCAACGATACAACTTTACAAAGCAGCTACCATCAGCAAAGGTTCACAGATAACAGGATATATTCAATTGAACTAACCAGTAAAGTATCTGCTATGATACTAAGAATGGTTATAGGGTTGTCTATATACAGGGAGACCCACACACTCACTTTGCGGCAGCGTAAACAGCTCTTGATGCAACCCTATATGATAGAACAGTGGACAGGTTGTCCAAGGTTGTTCCCAACAATGTGAACCAAAAACACGTACCCAATACTGTCAGCAGCAATGGTCAGAGAACTTGCCTCATCTAATATCCACAAGCATATGTCCACAAATCTTATGATTGCCAAAATCACAGCTGCAGTACTCAAGAGGAAGAGTAGAAAAATGGACACTTGATAAAAGTGCTGCCGGCCTTATCGTTGAAGTTGAAGATAGGTGTAAAGACCAAGAATGGTTATATGAACCCCTGAATATAGTAAAAGGGTGAGCTTCCATACAAGTTATGTCTTCGCTTGCAACTTGAAGACTAACCGTAGAAAAGTATTTCAAACTAGTTTAATTGCATTGTTATCGAATGTCTAGAAAGCCATACAATTTACCCACAATTAGAATGATGAGAGGCGCTTGTAAATTCCATTGAAAGAGCAATCTTGAAGACATTGTCAGTCTTTTCAAAGGAGTAGGTGGGGCAGATGTGGTGTTGGTCAAATGAAATAAGCAGCCGACTTCTTATACTGTACCATTTTAATCAATTCAACAGTCACAGGTCACAGACCCTCAAAAAGTCGAAATTTTTTGGTTGGTCACAGGTCACTTTGGCCAGCGTCGATTTGACTTTATGATTCATTTTTTCATCAATTTTTGGCTTAAATAGTATCAGAAATCTATTTTATTTCTGCCTGCTGTGAACACGCTATGACAGCGATAGAATCCAACCAAAAAAATGATCTGCAATCATGGATGTGCTTGCACAGAATGGGGGTGCAGCAACTGAACACCAAAAGTGGAACCGGCAGCCCTTTGCTCAGTGTCGAAATTTTTTGGGTGTCACAGGTCACTTTTGGATGTGTTGAAACCAAAATTTTGACACCTGGTCACAGGTCACAGGTTGTGTCGAATTGATTAAATGGTACAGTACTGCTCACTTGCTATATCCATTAATGGCAATATGGCTGAGGGCCCGGAGAGATTTTGATTGAAGTTACTGCAGTTTGTGGAGTTATTGCTATTTACAGCTAACAACAAAATTGTAGCAATGTTTCGAAAAAATGCACCTTAGTGAATGACGAGTTTTGCTCCACATGGGTTCCCCGAAATGCCCTTGCATCTAGGCCTCAAATCAGCCCCACTACACGGTCACTTGCAGATTTACCATTCCTGCATGACATTGTATGACACCTTCTTGTCCTGGGCCTATAAATATCCAGTGGAGGGCAAGGTGTGAGTCTTTCGTGCAGTGGCAGCATTGGTTGCTGAGAGAGAGACTTTGTAAATTATTTCTTTGGCAGCCAGTGAGATGTAGTGGTAGTTGCCCATTACAGTGTATGATGCACTGAAACAATGGTCAAGCCCCACCCACAGTGGAGCAAATGTTGTCATCTTTATTTACTGTAAACAAGATCACTAAGGTGTGTTATTTCAAAAGTTGTTAGCTGTAATATAGTATGGTGCTTTGCATAATTCTGTGCCCCTTTGGAATCCGCACTGCTATTTATTTGTATTTATGTGAACTGCACACCTAAGGGGCATCTGTGTGTGCAGCCAAAATCTATCTTTGTACTCAGCCCTGCATCCATATTTCCAATCCTATAATGAGATATCTAATCCCATAGAAAGTATTGAGTGATAACTAGATGCAGAAGAATGCAGAGTCCTGTCCCACATGCTCATCTGGGGTACTCGGTCATCCTCAAGTCTTTGAAGTTTCCACCAATATGGGTACGAGGTGGTGAGAGTATAATATAGATTGATGTTGAAGAGCCTGTTGCAAGTAGAAGAGAATTGCCTCCCAGGGAAGACCATGGACATCGAGGGAGGTGTCGAGGAAAAGGCCTTGAGGTGCTGTACATGGGGCCAAGGTACCATCACACAAACAAAACCAAACAGCTGTGCAAATTTTGAAGGGGCACAGAATTACGCAAAGCACTGTATCATGGAGTTCACCTCTACAGTGGACATAAACAATGGAAAATCTATACTGGCTGAGCAGCAAGGGTGAAATGATCACACAGCATGCGGAAAAGGCCTCGACGTGCCGTATGTGGGGCCGAGGTACCATCACACAAACAAAACCAAACAGCAGTGCGAATTTTGAAGGGACACAGAATTATGTGAAGCACTGTATCATTGAGTTCAACTCCACAGTGGATGTAAACAATGGAAAATCTATACTGGCTGAGCGGCAAGGGTGAAATGATCGCACAGCATGCAAATGACTGTAAGTTTGTCAATTTATGGAAAATTTATTCAGAACTTACAATATGATGTAACTTTCAGAAGTCTTCAGTAAAATTTGCAACTTATGTGGTGATTTATCAAGAAAAAACTATGGTTCGTCATTGGTAAGTTGGCTCAATAAATCAAGAAATTTACTGGAAATTTCCAAATGTCACATCACTCCATAGGTTTTCCATAAATTTTCCATAAGTAGAAAAACTTGCTGAGTTTTGGATGCTGTATTGGATAAATGGTTCAAAATCTGTGGAACCTGAGTATATGTAATGACACAGAGTATATGAAATGCGGGACTGTGTCGCATCACCTCTCAGATACGGCACCCTATTATATCCAATCTAATAGTCCCATTGCCACTTGTGTGGCAGCACAGCTGCAGTCGCTGCTTTTGTCTCTGTTCCCTCCCTCCTCTGTATGCAGTATGTGCGACGTGATGCATTTGTCTCATATGTAGTCACAAATGGAAATTCTATTGATTGTTTATTGCCTTTCCTCATCCTTTACTATGATCAACTCAACCTCAAAATGCTCCCTGAAGCAGACAAATGTTATATTGATACCCTTAAACCTTCGCTCATAGTTGTCATATGTGGATTGGTCGAGGTTCAATTTTTGATTTTGATCTGAGGCCTGGCATCTATGATTATTAATTATTGGAGTTTGCCACTGAAACTGGTGGTATGTTTGACATCTAACCACCAGTATTGGCAAACTGTGAAATAGCATGTAGTAGCAGTATAACCACCAGAGTTGTCACAAACTTACATTACAAGTACTTTAGTCAATAATAAAGTTCAGAAGTCAAACTGGATGTAGATCATGGGGGTAAATTGAAATTCTAATAATCATCACTGTCAATACTATCCCAAGTAAATAATTAGATTCGAACAACATATTGAAGTCTACATCCCCCTCATCTATGTTGCCACTGCCATCCCCAATGATTTTCCCCTGATCATATTTCTTTGTATTCGTCAAGAAGGATACAAGATCAGCCCATTTTGCCTCCCAGTTCAAGGCTACCAGATCAGGCCAAGCCCAAGCATGGTTAAGGAGGGCGCAATGTTTGTGAAAGGTCGAGGCAGTGAACCTTTGAGTGGATGGAAAACTTTGCATTAGCTGACTTTCCTGGCTGGGCAGTGCATTTGAGCCCTGGACTATAGAAAGCCGGAAGGCCTTGCTCTCAAGTGAGTGATCTGCTGATGGTAACATATAGGGACCCATGTCACTCCAGTAAGTGCTTGATGGTATAGATTAATTGATTCCCATTTCCATGTTAAATTCGAATATCAACCCCAACTGGTACTCTCCAAATGAGTATTGAGAAGGCTCAAAAGTTGAGAAAATTCATGAAAAGGGTATTTACTTCCCACTCCCTCCGCATCTTTCATTATTAAATCTGTGAATGTACTGTTTGTCTCTCAAGTTCCCGATGAAATTGCCATTGAAGATGCATTAAATTCAGTGTGAAGTTCTCCTCCTCCCTTGCTCTCACCTGCATATAGGCAGCGTACTGACTAGAATTAATGAAATCACCCTCACTTGTTTGCACCATTGTTCACTCTTTTACTGAGTATCGAAGCTGGATGCAGTTTGTTCCTTTAAGAATCAAATTCAACTAGAAATACATATCATGATTTATATTGACCGGCTACTAAATTTGGAGAGAAAGTATCATTATGGCATTCATATCATCCTAAGTTGATTGATGATTACAACTGACTATTATCCTATCTCCATATAAGGTCAACATTTCCATGTGAGGAGGCCAAGATAACCTCCCTGATACATGCTGATTTTAGCTTCATTTATTTTATCCTTATAAAAGTCGAAATGTACTACTATGTAAACTAGAACAAGTATCCTTTGAATCAAGTACCGGCAAGAATCCAGTTCCTCTGGACAGACTTATAATCAATATTGTATATCATATACATGCCTATCATTGCATGCATGGCAATCCCAACTGTAAAGTTTTTGGTTTTTGAAACTACTTACATACTGTATACAGCTGAGGAGTCAGTCCAGTATCAACTCAAATACATCAATAGTAATTAGACTGTGTATAACAACATAGTGATAAATTTGGGCTCCTCCAGCAGAACATAAAGTACCAGCACTGCAACATACTTTGAAAGGTACAAGGTTCTCTCATAATCACAGCTCCTGCCCTCCAGATTCAGCAACACAATACTTCTGGGGTAAATGACTTGGCTGAGAAGAGGTGAGAACAATGTTGCCTTTTTGATCCTGATCAACTTGTAAGTGAGGGGGTGATAAAGGCCAGGGAATTTCCAAATCATCAGGATGGGAGTGCCATGTCAATGGCTGTATCTCTAGATCATGAACATTTTGATGTTGAGCATCAGAGATGGTGCTGGGATTGGTCTCAACACTGATTCCTAAATCAACTCTAACAGTGACCAGCATAGGAGCGATTGCCTAAGTTTAATGAGTTAAATGTTGTATCATTGAATATGTGATAATGTTCGCACCACAATGACTGTCAGTAGTGGCTCCACTGAAAAGGCATTGAAGAAATGAAATCCTGTGTAACTCTTGCAAATAATGCATGGAATTAGTGCAAGAGGATATATCAAACCTGACTCAAGGCTAAAGATAGAAAAATTCAAAAATGAAAAGAATTATTTAGGATGACAAGGGTTCAAACACACACTATTGCAACAGCATTTTTCATCTTTTTGCCATTGGAAAAATCATGTCCCAAATATTGTTGAGTAGTATGGGATATCCACCAGAGCCTTCCAGCTAGATAATCAAAATTAATAAGGGAGTCTTCAGATATCTAAGTAGTGCCTGCCTATGAGTCCAGTCAGGATAAGGTTGGTGAGAAGATTTACTACCAAGAATACATTGAATAAGAGTATTTTAGCATCTTCTTCCAAAGTCCCTTCCAAAGTAAAAGACTTCAAAACAATTGATTCTTGTTCAAAAGAGACTGATGCAATGGCCATCTACCAGTGTTGATGGCAGATATTATGACTGGACCTATTATTACCCACTTTTTTGCAGCCCACATGAAATAGCAACAATACAACTTTACAAAACAGCTACCATCAGCAAAGTTTCAAAGATAACAGGATATATTCATTTGAACTAACCAGTAAAGTATCTGCTATGATACTAAGAATGGTTATAGGGTTGTCCATATGGAGGGAGACCTATACACTCACTTTGCAGCAGCATAGACAGTTCTTAATGCAACCCTATATGATGAAACAGTGGACAAATTGTCAAAGGTTGTTCCCAACAATGTGAACCAAAAACACATACACAATATTGTCAACAGTACTGAAAATAATTAGCTCATTTAATATGAGCAAGCACAATTGCACAAATTCTATGATTGCCAAAACCACAGCTGCAGTACTCAAGAGGAAGAGTAGAAAAATGGACACTTGATAAAAGCGCTGCTGACCTTGTCGTTGAAGTTGAAGATAGGTGTAAAGACCAAGAATGGCTAGATGAACCCCTGAATATATTAAAAGGGTGAGCTTCTATACAAGTTATGTCTTCACTTGCAGCTTGAAGACTAACCGTAGAAGAGTATTGCAAACTAGTTTAGTTGCATTGTTATCGAGTGTCCAGAAAGCCATACAATTTACCCACAATTAGAAAGATGAGAGGCACTTGTAGAAATGCTTGAATGCCTGTTAGTATTGTAAGTCTTTTCAAAAGAGTAGGTGGGGCAGATGTGGTGTTGGTCAAATGAAATATGCCGCCGATTTCTTATACTGCCCACTCGAACTAGATCTGTTAATGACAATATGGCTGAGGGGCCAGAGAGGTTTTGATTGATTGTTACAGCCTGCCAGTTTGTGGAGTTATTGCTGAGTCACAGCATTCTGCATGTACTTAATATAATACCATGGAGTTCAACTCCACAGTGGACAGAAACAATGTAAAATTTATACTTGCCGAGTGGCGAGGGCAAAATGATTGGGTAACTGGTGCAAAATCTGTGGAACCTGAGTATATACAAGATAAGGAGGATAAGTGATGACACAGAGTATATGATGTTAAGTAGTGTATAACTCAGTTGTGGGTGATAACAACTCTATATTGTATGTACCTGTTAAGTAGTGTATAACTATACCGATATCAGTACCAGTAGCAGGGAGCATAAAATGAGTGTGCACATACCTCAGTTGTGGGCAATAACAACTGAGGTACTATGCCTATGTGGCAGTCTATAAGTACTGCATAGGAATAATAATAGTCTGAAGGCTGCACAGGAGAAAGCGTATAAGATGTGGAAACAAATGAAAGGTTCATGATACTAATAAGGAAAGTGTCCAAGCTGGCACTATGGACCACTCTCTCTAACACTCCCCCTGGTCTGTAGATCCATCTAAACCAAGGACATGGACAAACTCCCGATGTAAGGATGCTCCCAAGGACTTCATGAACCCATCTGCAACATTGTCCTTAGACCTAACCTCGCTTACTGTAATCTCCCCATTCTCAACCTTCTCCCGAACATAATGCGCCTTCGTATCCACATGTTTCACTAACGCCTGTTTCTTCACATTATGCACTAGGCAAACTGCCCCAAAATTGTCACAAAGCAACCCTACTGGACTCCGCAATGTGAGATCAATTTCTCACATAAAGGTTGCCAACCAAACACCCTGTTGTGCAGACCTTGCGAGTGAAATGTACTCTGACTCCATGGAGGAAAGCATCACAAATGGCTGTCTTTTTGAGCTCCATGACACTGGCGCTCCTGCCATGAAGAAAACATACCCTGAAGTGGACCTCCTAGTGTCTGTGCACATTGCATAGTCCACATCAATGAAACTGATTGGCTGTAACCCTTCCCCATCAGAAAAAACACCTTTTTCCCAGGCAAATACAGGAAGTCTGAGGACACCCAGGGAATTGGCCAAATCCTGGGGACCCTCAGGCACTTTCAGGCACCACAAGTTGCTTAGGTTGCTTAGGTTTACCAGGTTTTGGGCCAATTCCTAGGCTCTCTGAAAGATGTTTGAGAATAACCTGAGAGCTCCTGAGAGGTCCCTGGGGCTACCTGGGGCTCTCTGAGGATCCCAGGAGCAGAAATATTTTAAATGCTATGAATTATACAAAATTACATTGCAAATATATAGTCATGCATTATTCTTGTCTAAATACACAACCAGAACATTTATTTGGTGAGGATTATGCAGAGGTTTTCACTTTTTTCATAGATCACATGATGGGCTCACTGTGAACTGTCTACAATCAAAAAAATTTTCCCATGGTCAAAACATGCACAATAGTATTATAACTTATTGTATATATACTATGTATATATATATAGGCTTTGTACTACACAAATATATTGTACTTAAGTATGTTAGTCAATACAGAGCTTACATTAGTATAATAAACTGTACTTAATGTATGATAACTGACTAGTGAAACTGAAGAAATACTATTACAGCTATATTATAAAATACAATACTGCAGTATATTAAAAGCAATACAAGAGTAGGATATATAGAGTTGAGTAAATAGAAGAACAGATGAAAGTATATTTTATTATTTCACATTTATATATCAAAGCCTCAGGACACCTGAAAGATTCCCAGGGATCTTCAGGGCAGCCTCAAGGATCCTCGGGGACTCTCAGGCTCCACAGGATTTGGGGGGTGTCCCTTGGTATCCTGGGCAGCCTATGTAGCCCAGGACTCCTGAGAAGCCTTAAGCTGCCTGAGAATAACCTACAACAACCCATATGTGCCTGGGATATAGGGTATTTTTCCTGATGCCCTGGCACTGGATATTCTGACTGTGGAGCATGGTAGGTTATAGTATAATGGAGTGTGTGTTTAACATAGCCAACAAGCCAGAGTAGGGCTTCCCATTGAGCTCTACCGGGGTTTGACTGAAATTGTGCTAGAAAACTTGTTGCAAATGCCAAATTGGGCCGAGACCAAGCCTGACCCCATAGGGCTGATCCAAGCAAGGGGCAGTATGGCTTATCAGACATGAACCTGTGGTCCTCAACTGGCAGAGGGTTAGGAGCTGGGAGTAGGGTCTGCTGAATGTCAGGTGGAAGAGGGGTACATTGGGGAACTACATGTTGCAGGTCAAAGTGTTCAAGCATTCATTCGAAGAATGCCTTCTGAGATAGGGTGATGGAGCCATCCCGGATGTTGTGAAATACCTGGCATCTGAGTAGTGTCTTGCTCTTCACTTCTCTGGACTCATATCTTTTCCTCATCTCTGTAATCACCTGCTCCTTATTCTCACCTGTACCCCCAAACACATTGTCTCTGTACGTCCCATGAAGTGTATACTTCCTGTCTTTCCTCCTCCACTGTACAGACAGATCTGCTTTCAAAGCAATGTACCCATCCTTGGAAAATGCTTTGCCGAGTGTGTCTTGCCAATCGTGAGACCCTTGTTGTAAACCATAGATGGATTTCTTCAATTTGCATACCAGATGTTCTTGCCCTAGTTTCACAAAACTGCGCAGTTGTTCCATGTAAACATTGTGAGATATAGGACTGTTGAGGAAGGCAGCTTTAAAGTCAATGTGAAAGAAGGATAGTTTCAGAACCACAATGATTGCAATGATGATCTGCATTGATTCTAGGCATGCCACCCCACCATATGTTTCCTCGAAGTCCTATCCAAATATCTGTGTGAAGCCTTGTGCTACCCATCTCGCTTTCCACTTGAGTACTTCACCAGTAGGACCCCATTTGATTGCATAGACCCATCTTCCCTTTGTAAGATTTGTGCCTGGTGGTAGTGAAATGAGCTCCCAACAGTCCTTCTCTAGGAGTGTTTGGAACTCTGTTTCCATCACTGGTACCCATAATTGGGGGTTTTTCATAGCTTGTGTATAAGATTTTGGAATGTAGAGACTGTCATTCATCAAAGCAAATGCCCAGGGATTCTTTGTAATAGAGCAAAAGGCTGTAGGTAGGTTGTGGACAATTGAGGCGATGGACCTTTTCGATGTATCACCCCAATTCATCTCCTTTCTGACTAACGCATTGACATTTAGGTTCCTTTTCAGCCCTTGATCACATAATACTCGAGTCGACACTGGTGCTGCTGGTGCAGTTGGAATGCTCAGGGGTGTTAATGCTGATGGAGTAGTTGGTAGTGGGTGTGTGTTGGGAAGTTCCTCAGTGGTTTGAGGATCATTGAGGTCTGTTGATTGCGAGGGAGCCATTTCCGCAGCTGAGTCGCTCCTCAGCATCAGGTCATCAACCCCCGGGCTGTCAAACCTTAAGTCGGTGACGGTTTCCTCACTCCCTCTGGTCCTCTTCACCTCCCCCCCCTCAAACCTCACATCTCAGGACTCACTCAGTGTGCGAGTCTCTGGTATCCATATGCAATACCCCCTCCAGTCCATATACCCCAGCAGTTTTCCCTTGACTGCCTGTCTCTTGAGCTTGCCACCAGTCTGAGTGCTGTGTAATGTTGCCAAGCAGTCACATCCAAATGGGCAGAGATGGGATATATCCTGTCACTTCTTTGACCATACCTCCATCAGCACTTCATCTGGGAACTGCACTGTTGGTACAAAATTGTCAATGTAGATGAATGTGTTGGCTGCTTCAGCCCAGAAGGAAGGGGGAAAACTGGAGTCCTCAAGCCCAGTACGTACCCCTTCTATGACCATTCTGTTACCTCACTCAGCCATTCCGTTTGCTGCAGATGAGTGTGGTGTAACCTTCTCAATGACAATACCATGTTCCTCGCAGTATGCTTCCATTACCCCATTGTTGAATTCCCCTCCCCCATCAATGCAAATTGTACCGAGCTTCTGACTGGTCTGTCTCTTGGCCATCACCCAATACTTGTGGAACGCTTTCAGCATTGTGTTCACTCTTTTGTCGGGAAGGAAGTATGGAAACCTAACTGAAGAATGTCCATCGGAGCACAACATCATATACAGGGCTCTCCCTCAACTCTTTGTCCACGCTGGTCCCCAAAGATCTAGGTGTATTCTTTCCAATACCTGGGTTTCATGTGTGACTTTCTCATCAAACAGATGCCATGTAGCCTTCCCGTAGAGACACACTTCACACATACCCAGAACCCTTTTTGACATTATTTTCAGTCCATCCACGAGGTTGCAGTTTGCCATTCGCAGGATTCTCAGTATTGCAATGTGTGCTAGTCGTCTGTGCCATACGGATATGTCTACTGGACATTCAAGCAATCTTGCCAATGCCACCATTGTTTGCTTTTCAAGCATCGTCACCTCGTACATTCTGGCCTTCCCATGCCCCTCAAGCATTAGCACCCCATCTTTTCCTCTGACAGACAGAACTCCACTCCCCCATGTCCCCTTATAGCCTCGTCGATCTAGCGCTGATAGGGAAATCAAGTTGTGTCCAAATGTAGGTGTATACTTCACCCCCTCGAGGCAGATTGTTCTTTGTCTCCCCTCAATTCGAGTATCAAACTCCACGGAGCCCACACCCTCAA
This sequence comes from Collybiopsis luxurians FD-317 M1, assembly GCA_000827265.1. Classification (NCBI taxonomy): domain Eukaryota; kingdom Fungi; phylum Basidiomycota; class Agaricomycetes; order Agaricales; family Omphalotaceae; genus Collybiopsis; species Collybiopsis luxurians. Next base: position 65,492 of record KN834766.1, read on the forward strand.
TTTTGAATCTACCTGTGTCTCCTGCAATTGTGCTGTTTCTGTAAGACTGGTCCACTTCCTTATATGACACAAAGTCTCTCCAGTCTGCCCAGCAATGCTCCGACACTCCCAAATCTAGGAATGTTCACATCTTGGAATCAGAGTAATTTGCTCTGCAGGTAAAACAGTCATTCTTGTCTAAAACTGGTACAATGTCTATGGGTATGTCTCTATCTACACTGTTCATTCTTTCCCCTGACTGGCCCACACTCTTTCCTAGAATGGAAGTTGTTTGTCTGTGCAGGTCCAGATCAAAGGTCTGAATAAACGAACGATGTGTCTGAGATGTACCATTGCCCATAGCGGAGACATCAGCCTCTAGAACATAAAGTTCTGAAGCATCGGGGTCGGTGTCGATATTGTTCACATTGATATCTTCCTCTGGGGCAGCCACAGCCTGGACCTGGGATTTCACTTTGCCCTTGCCCCTCCACCACTTGGGAGCTTGGCCCTCTTTCCCTCCACCTGGTCCCCAGCAGTTGGCCTTGTTGTGGCCCAGTTTTCTGCAATTGAAGCATGCGCAGTCATTGGAGGCTTGGTCACCAGTTGACCCTTGAGTCTGCATCACTGAAGCATAAACGTTTGGGTTCTTGGCCAGTAACACCTTGACCTTTTTGAGGTCCCTCTCCTCCTCATCAGCTTCATCCTTCTTTTCCAAGTAAAGTGCATGTAGAAAGGTGAATGCCGATTCACTGTCAGTACCTGGGACATTGCGAACATCTGGTTTCCACTCTTTGGGCAATGAAGCAAGGACGATGAGTCAGAACTGTTCATTGGTACAAGTACCACCAGTGTTGTGAAGACATTTAAGTAAGTTTTGCATCTTTCTCTCATGCTCTTCCATTGTTGTGTCTGTATTGTAAATGCACTTATGGAGAGCACTATCTGCAAGGTGGATTTTCTGTTCATTACATTTTTCAAATCTGCTGACCAGTGCTGTCCATATCACAGCGGAAGTCTCATCCTCGTCTAAGCCTAGGCTGACTGGATCAACTATGTTAGTGACAATGATGCTGGTTATGATAGCATTGTGGGAGACCCATTCCTCTGGAAGCGGCAATTTGCTGAAGATATTGGTGGGTGTTTGTGTGTTGATAAGCAACATAGCAGTCAGTTTGACAATAGTTCCTTCCAGGTATGCCTTCAGGCCATGAGACTGTACAGCGAGCAACACTTCTCGCTTGTACTCTCTCCAATTGTCCTCCCCAACTAGCTGCTTTGCTTCAGGGAACCTCGGTGCCATTACAAGACTCTGCGACGACAACATTTGTGTGTGTATTGACAGAGTAGATTATTCTTGGGTTTTTCACTGGGGGTTTTCAGAGATGGTCGAGTCTCATAATCTGTTAAGTAGTGTATAACTCAGTTGTGGTCAATAACAACTCTATATTGTCTGTACCTGTTAAGTAGTGTATAACTATACCGATATCAGTACCAGTAGCAGGGAGCATAAAATGAGTGTGCACATACCTCAGTTGTGGGCAATAACAACTGAGGTACTATGCCTATGTGGCAGTCTATAAGTACTGTGTAGGAATAATAATAGTCCGAAGGCTGCACAGGAGAAAGTGTATAAGATGTGGAAACAAATGAAAGGTTCATGATACTAATAAGGAAAGTGTCCAAGCTGGCACTACGGACCACTCTCTCTAACATATGAAATGCGGCACCCTATTGTATCCTTAGCACTGCCCACAGCTGCAATCCCCAACTCCACATAGCTCCACATAGCTCCAAGCAAAATAATTGATTTCAAGGCAATGCACCTGGATTGCTATCATAATTGTACAGGTTGCATTCTGAAAGTTCCTGCAGGATTCTGTGTTCTGCATACAAATCCATGATAGTTGGGTCAATGGGAATTCGGAGATATCTTCATTACTAAGGTAGGGGACAAGCAAACCCATCCAACCCATTGTGGCAATTCCCACATTCCATAAGAGGTGCGCCAATACTTTTTCATTTTATATTTCTACTTCTACAGTGCCCATTCAAAATCTGGCCCAATGTTTTTTTGAAGATATATCTAATATAGCTCCCATTTTTTTCTTATAATTTTTTGATTAAAATTGAAAGACTAGTTCCAGTTTTACCATGTCCATAGGTGTGCCAAGTTAGGATTGAGTTTTTGTGGCGGAATCACCCACTTATTGTACCTTTCTGAGTTTGTAAATGGGTCCACAGTTGCTTTTTGGATGCTTATCATTGAGGCTTGAATGGATGCAAAGCAGCTTGGGCATAAAAGTGATCGAGTTCTTCTGGAAGGTATTATGCGGGAGTTGCTCAAGGGGCCCTGGCCCAGCGAATCCCGACGAGAATCCATTGTTTGTTCGACATGTTCTGGCTATGAGATTGCGTGAGGGTGTGAAATATAAGTCTTGCTCTGAGTGTTGAAGAACAAAACCACCATTCATAGCGAAGCAACAGCAACTGACTCAAGCTCAATGACAACAAACGCGAATGCAATTTTCACTTTGTCTATGACTCAGAATTACTATATTTGGTAATCACTTGACCTATATATCACGTGGAGGGAGGGAGGGTCGAGCTCTGAGGCTGAACAAAATTTTCCGACCCCTGGTACAGAATTTTTTTTTCCGTAGCCCCTTGGAGTTGCTTGAGGTGGAAGTTTACTTAACTTTCTGGCCTTTCGACTTTATATATAATACTTATCTTCCAAAATTGTTGTTGTATTCTTTATAATTGCTTTTAGTAGATTGTCTTTTTATACTCTTACATATCCTAATGTAGTAAAACTGGAACTAGTCTTTCAATTTTAATCAAAAAATTACACGAAAAAAAACAAGAGCTACATTAGAAATATCTTCGAGAAATGTTGGGGCCAGATTTTGAATAGGCATCGTAGAAGTAGATATATAAAATGAAAAAGCATTGGCATGCAAAAAATCGCCTCTTATGGACTGTGGGAATTGCCACGAGGGGTTGGACAGGTTTTCTTGTCCCCTACCTTAGTAGCTTGGTCTATTCCATTGTTCAACAGGTACATAAAATCAGGAGTTGACACATCCTGAAATCCATGATCATTTCTTTCAAAAGGAAAGGATTGAAACAAAGTAAATGCAATTTAAGCACCAAATGTCTGCATATAGAATGTACATACCTTCAAGTTAGGGATCTGAGGGGGGAGAATGATCAGTGTAAAAAGTGAGGCACATTTACCTGATGGAGTTGACAGTGTTGCTTTTGGTGGTCCGAGTGGGGAGGGAAGGTAGAGATCTCAATGTTTCAAGATTTAATTTTCTCAAGTCAATTTCTTGCAATGCCACACATGCAGGTGTACACCATGAAGGAATAGTATCAATAATATTATCAAAATAATCATGGAGGCTCATTGTTGAAGGGTACATTCAAGGGCAAAGATCCAGCCCAACTGCGTAAGTCGGGGAGCAGACGGAAAAGACAAGTACTGCGAAATTTTTTTTTTCTAGAGATGTGTGAGAGGAAGAAAAGATTAGATAAAGGTGTGGAAAATTATTTCCTATTGTCGCGAAATTTGGGTTGATAACGGCCGATCGTTGCAAACACAGCCCTCCCTTCCCTTCGGTCAGAGTCAGGGATCCAATCTAATAGTCCCATGGCCACTTGCATGGCAGCACTGCCGCGGTCGCTGCTTTTGTCCCTGTTCCCTCCCTCCGCTTGTGTGCGCGGTGCGCGCGACGCGACGTGTTTATCTCATATGTAGTCATGAATGGAACTTATATTGATCGAGATTGTTTATTGCCTTTCCTCATCCTTTACTATCATCAACTCGACCTCGAAATGCTCTCTGAAGCAGACAAATGTTATATTGATACTCTTAAACCTTCACTCATAGTAAAATTCAAGAATTATGTGCGTATTTTTTTTTTTTTTTTTCCTGCACTCTCCTTGTTAGTTAGTCAGACAGGTATAGTCGCCATATCATATCCAGAAAATGCAGCAAAATTTCTGAGTAATGATTGGATAGATATTAACAAACTTCGAGACTTTGTAGCTGAACATCTTAATGCCTTTTCCTCAGATGGTTTGGCTCTAGTTGGCTGCTCTTCCCCAGCTTGTTCCTGCAGTTCATCACCTCTTTCAAAATCTTCATGCATCAAATCAGAAGCTTTCAGTCCTCCACCGTTGGAAAGGCACAATTCTATTCTAATCATTCGGGGGCTGTCAAGATAAGGGCCCAAAGATCAAAGGACAGTTCTAGCAGCTGGGTAAAGGTTTTAAAGGCTAATACACAGGCACCGAGTGCTATTTCAATTGCAATGCATGGTATGTATAATGTTTGTCCTCCTTTCATTTACACCGGTCCTCTCACTCATTGAATCTCTGATGGCAGATGTTGCTGCCGCCAACATCAGTCTGGATGTTAATGAATCTCTGAGCAATGTCCGTGGTAAGAGGCTATCTGCTCTCTGTCTACTGTAGGTGGACTCAGTGTATTGCAAAAGCCAATACGGTCGATGGCATCAGCTCAGCAGGTTCTTAACAATCCCATCTATTTGTCTGCACTTAATCATGATGATCCTAGTCAGGATGATTCAGCACTTATCCAGCTCATTTGGGTCCGAGCTAGCTCTAAGGTCCATGAGGGACTTGAAATACCTGCCTCGAAGCATGCTAGACTGATATAATGTAGACTTTTGTATATGCTAAGTTGACACACATGAATTTACTGAGATTAGATTACATACAATGATTAGTTACCATTTACTTTCTTCGATAATACATTAGTTAAATCAAATTTGATTCTTTGGGTGTCGCATCTGAGGGCAGTTGTGACAGAGTGCCGCATTTAAGAATGGGGTGTCGCAGATTAAGTGTCGTGTCTCGTCTATCCCGGTGGGACCTCCAATGTTGAACATTCAACCCAGTGAGTTACACCACCTTTGAGAAGTATTTTCGGCGTAGGATAAACTCGATGGCTGAGGAGGGGCAAATGCAGTAAGGAGACAAGTATTTTGTAACACTGCTGCAGACTTGCTTGCAAAATTTTTTACCGTAATTGATGTTGGAAACTTAAAGTAAACAGTTTCATAGAGAAATTGACATAAATTTAGCCAGAACCATTGAAATCATTTTTCCGAGTTGGTACCAGGGATATTTATATTTTTATCAATCCTACCTATTATCTTTGTTTAATTTTGCTTGTGAGCCAAAAACTTCGCAACCTAGGGCAGGCCGTATGATGGTGTTCAATTATGTTATGTAGTAGCTCATGTGGATATCTTATGGACAATATACAAGCAGCTTAGATCGCTGTGTATAACAGGGCACCAACTGCTGCATAGTGATACATGGTGCTGGTACAATCTGGCATAATGTAGGGGCTGCTTGAGTGCTTCTTTCCCAATGTACCAGTCAAAATTGGTAATGCAGATAAGTTATCTAAATACGGCATATAATTGCACACTAGGTTGACCAGGAATCTGAATACATGCACATGAAAGTATGGGAAGAAGAGTTATCCGTAAGTATCCGATCTGCTCCTACTTTCAACTGTAGCCACCTATTACTAGATATATCCACATCCATTACATATAGCTTCATATTGAGATTTTGACAAGTTGTGGTTCTAGAAAAGTTATTAGTGTCAAGACCACGAGGGAGGCGACGTGGGGTTTGAAGACAGGTACAAATGAAGACAAGAATAATGTTGATATTGGAAGAGATATTTGGGAGGTTTGAACTATGTTGCATTTGCGAGGTCGGTGTTGCGGCAAGACGTGAGAGGGGGGAGATTTGAAAGGATGTTATAAGAGTTGGTTGGATTCAGGTATCAATGTTTGTGTTTGCCATCGGTCGTCGATGTGAAGGTGAATCAAGAAGTGTGTGCTGTACATTATGGGCGAACGAAGCGGGTAGTGTAATTGTGTTATCCTGAATCGATTCGTCATACACGCATCTGAGTTTTGAGATTTTGAGGTTCTAGTATTTGAGTAAAGTGTGTAGTGAGGTCGTTTCAGATCGGCGAGTTGGTTCGGGTTGGGCCAGGTTACATCATAGTTGCATTGTATCGATACAGACCATATAAACGCGTTTGAGTGGGGATTGCAACCAGCTAACCAGGCGTGTCATCAGGTTGGGAATCAGAGTCGATAGCCCTTTTGAAAATTTTTATCAGGTGATAGTCGAGTCAAAGCTATAGTCGAGAGGAGTCGGTGTGCAACCAATTCGTGGTCGCGTTGTGTCGTATCGGCAGCTGGAGTCACATCAGAAGCAGTACTTACGAGAGTGGGGAAGAGGAAATTGAAAACCACTGACAGCATGATTGTCATTGAAGAAAACTAGGATGTACTCACTTCCACCTCCAATCTGTCAAAACCCCGTCGCGCGCCTGTCTCCTCATCCTTGACCCTGGTTCTGGGAAGTAAAGGAGGTGGAGGTCCCAAAGGATACTGTCTAGGTGAGAAGGCAACTCAATCCAACCTGCTGATATGTATAAAGAACATGTTCACGCTCATATAATCAGCAAAAACTCCTAATGTTTTCAATGTTCAGTTCACCACAAACCCTCCCATGCCCTACCCTAACATGCATCAAATCGCCCCATCACTTCGCTATATAACCACACTCGCTATCTGGACGGTTGAATCTAAGGAGGATAAGTGATTCCGTCATCATCTCTTGAGATTCAAACATGATTCGAAGTTTGGCGTCGTAGAATTCTGGTTTATCGCTATCTTTATCTTCGGAGGTGGAGGTGGTGTATTCAGGGAATGGCGTATCGGGTGACGTGGTGAATATGACTTCGGGTTGTGGTTCCTGGACATTTGAGTGTTGCGTGTTAGTCGATAGCGATAGCGATTGAAGAGATGGTAAGTGAAATACGCAGCTTACAAAAAGTGCAATCGTCTTTGTTATCAAATACCCTCAGCCTCAACGCACAAACATGACATCCGGTGATTATACGCAGAAAGCGAGTATTATTTCACCGGCTCAGAGCAGATCTAGCAAATGTCTCCTCCATCTACACTCAGCACCTCCGCTGTCTCAGCGACCTCGTCAACGCTATCTGCAACTATAGCAGTAGGGAGTGGGACCTCTGTCGACTTGGGAGCGGGAGCGATAGGGTTCCCTTCCTCATCGGTGGAGGTTCGGGATCCTTGTCCTCCTCGTCCCCCTCGTCCCCCTCTACCACCTTTCTATTACCCCTCCCTTGCCCTCCTCTCTCGCTCCCACCATCTTGTCCTCCTGACCGATAGTGCTGCCGATTACTCGCATTCGCATTGGCATTCGTATTCGGATTTCCAGCGTGAGATTAGGTTTGAGCAGCAGTTTGTTGAACGGTAGCAGTTGCCATGTGGATGTGTGGACTGCTGAATGCAAGAAATGGATTCAAAGAAGAAATTTCGCGTCAACGTGCGTCTAGTGATGACTAAATTTCTCACCTTTGGCTCCGAGTCGCCATTCTCGGAAGGCGTCAATTCGGCATACCATGGCGTAGGTCCGGCATTCGGCCCGCAGTGGCATAGGCGAACTGAGAACGATAAATTTATACTATGAATGGCTTTAAACTGTCGGTGTTTTTAATTTTAAAAGGTGATGAACTTCACGAGTTCCTATAGGATATTTCTTACTGAACTTTGAGCTTCCACGTTCTATGCATAACTAAGGTGCACGCAATCTAGTACGGTGTATAATCATCTGAAAGGGACTATTTTATAGACTACTTACGGGGGTTGAAGGCAGAACGAACCAACCTAATGATGAAATGCCCACTGGGGAACCCGTAAAGCGGGGATGTTTGACCGGTGCTTTCATTCCGGAATGATGGCGAGTATGCTCGTATTGAAGGTTACCATAAAACATTCTTCCAAAGAATACAAAAGGAGGCAGTACATTCATCGTAATGGACAAGAAGCGACTTCAAGTGTCCCAGTGTATATGGATTCAAATTCATTCATATCAATTATACTAGTTCATTGTACACCCGCGAAAGGTACACCATATGTGCGTGTGTATATTGAGAATCCGTCATAACCAATTGCGAATCAATCCATTGCCTTGAATAGGTTTCACCGAAATAATGTCCATTGAGTTGGTCGTGAACTGTCTCAGGCTTTGAATTGACATCCCGTCCTTGCATGACAAAATCAATGAATCTGCCAAACTTACAGCGTGGGCGCTGTGAAGGGAAATAGGAACTATCAATCCATCGTGGTACCGAGCTTCATAATCTACTCTAGAGCAAGACATCTCTATCGAGAGATTGAGTTACATGAACACTATAAGAGGTGGGCGGCTTGTTTGATTTGACAAATACTACCGCCCCTACCTCCTCTAAAAACAAAAATGGCGTCAATCGATAGTTCAGTCCTACACAAGATTCTAATACCGCAACTTATCGTAATAATGGTGGGTAAATTCTGTGGCTAGTCAAACTCTCAATCACAATACCGCTTACTATACCAGCTCGATATACTGTTCTACGGTGAATTTTCAAGCTGCAAACGGAGAGAGAACACTCATGAATCGGACATATTCAGGGGTTCATATAACCATCTTTGGCATCTACATTTATCTTCAATTTCAACAGCAAGCACGGCAGCGATTTTATCAGGTGTCCATTATGCTCCTCTTTCTTTTGAGTACTACAGCTGTTGCTTTGGCAACCGTACACTTTGTAACTATAAACTTGGAGGCACTGGGTGAGGAAACTATTCCTCGCGATATCCTAGACATAATAGAGTATGCATTTTCGATCTATGTCCTTGGTTACTGCTCAAGAATCGACTACTATCTCGTCTTATAGAGTTGCTTTGAGGGGTTTATATATTGTGGCAAAGTAAGTTGCTAGGGCTCCCGAATCCCGACAACTCTATAACCACTTGCAGTATCATAGCGGATATCTTACTGGTCAGTTCAAGTGATCTTGTTATATTTGCACCTTTCCTAATGGTATCTGTTCTGTCAAGATATATCGTTGCTACATTTTGTGGGCTAAAAGAAAATGGGTAATAGCAGGCCCCATCATACTATCTGCCACAAGCACTGGTAGGTTGTTACTATTCAGTGAAGAGAATATATTAATGAGATTTCCCTCACTACAGGGCTAGCCATTGCAGATGTTATTCTTGAAGGACATTTAATTCAAAACTCCCTTGCTGCTCCCAAACCTGGAAAAACGGTATCACTCGCAAATGTCATTTTCCGTACCTGGAATATATTTGAAGCATTCTTGGGAGTGAATCTCCTCACCAACCTTATCCTGACTGGACTGATAGGCTAGTATGATATTCAGTTTTAAAAGATTCTCTCCTAATAATGTTGATTATCTAGCCGGAAGGCTCTGGTGGATGTCGCACACTACTCGAAAAGATTTAGGAGATAATTTGTCCGATGGCAGAAGCATGAAAAATGTGACTGCAATGGTGTGCGTTTTAAACTTTTATCATATAGAATACTTCCTTTTGACCTCATTTCCATTCAATTAGTATTGAGTCGGGTTTGTTATATCCTCTTGCATTGATTCCTTGTATGGCTATCCAGCTTTCATACGAGGAGTGGTACAGCGGGTTTATGCCCTTAGTGGAGCCACCACTAACAATTATTGTGGTGCGGATATTCTGACATATAAACATGAAGATACCTTACTCATGAAACTCAGGGAATTGCTCCTACCCTGATTATGGTTAGAGTTGATTTGGGAATCATCATCCAGGCCAATTCCAGCACCAGCTCTGATTTACAACATCAAAGTGTTCATAATCTAACACAGCCATTAGTGCCCCCCAATCCTAAAAATTTTGAAACTTCCTTGCCGTTATTGCCTCCTCAGGTACAAGCAGATCAAGATGAAAAAGGCCACGTCATTCTCACTTTTTCTGAACCCAATCAATTACTTCAGAAGTATGGTGCTGGTGATACCAGGGAGTATGAACAATAATTATCTCATATGGGAATCTAGGAGCTTTCAAGCTGAAAGAGAATAGTATTTCGCTGTCTAGAATTATTTTTAGTCTTTGAATGTTGTATTAAACTCCAGGAGTACTGCTGGACTGGTCAGCAGCAGCTTCAGATTGAAAGTCCTACTGCGGCGCAGGGACATCCGTACAAGGATCAATTGTCCGTGCAATAAATCGACGCGGTTGAACCTGATTAAATATATATCTAAAGTACCCCGATTCCATATACACTTGATAAACTTACAAGCCAGTACATGCTTCTATACTTCTTACAAGTGTAAAAGTGCTTAAGGGATAGAAAGGCTTGCAACGAATGCTTTCTTCATCTTTATGGGTGCATCAAGATTCAAAACCCATCAATTCTTCGGATGGTGCCCTCGTGGAGTAGTTCTGCTCACCGAGGAAAAGGGGAGCGAGTAAACAATTAGATTGTTGGTTCAGTAACATTATACCTACAAGTAAGAAATAGTATTTGATCTACTAAAACATAAATGTACATCGTTGCCTATACGCACCTTGATTTGACGCTGGCGCATGCCGGCATGACGCATACGCATATACGCATCACCAAAACGCGTGACGCCTCACCTTGATGTATAATTCTACAGTCCGTTCATAGAGTACCTGGTATTAACATGCAGTAAGTGCCGAATGTGATGCAATTTTCCTGACATTTATCTGAAAATTACTATGAATCTCAACAAAACTCCAACATCTTCATTGCCAGTTCATCAGGTCCTTCCGCCGCCTCGGATTCAGCGAATGATGGACAAGGTTCAGGTCACACAGTTCTTATAATCGGCTCCGTTGCAGGTGGTGTAGGCCTTTTTTTCATCTTGGGAGTCATTCTGTTATGTCTTCGTTATTGTACTCGACGTGCGACCTCGAACTTTGCTCGAAGCAAGATAGTTCGCAGCTATACTCCGCAGTCATATGAAGGCAGATGGACGATTTTCGGTTCTGAGAAAGCCATGCATGCTGAATCTTACCCTTCCTCTGCTTCCACCAGACGAGACATTTCAGTCACCCAATTTCCTTGCCCTCCTCGATCTCCTCGGCCTCCTCTATAACTCTTCCCTCTATTACCCATCCTCTTCTGCTACCACTACCTTGCCCACCCGAACAATTTTGCTGCAGATTATTCATGTTCGTGTTCATACTTGTAGTCATATTTCCAGGGATTTTTGATAGAGATGCTAAAGAGATGAAAGTAGGATAGAGTTTCTTGGATATGTGGACAGAAGCTGACTGCAAGAAAAGAAAAGAAATTTCGCATCAACGTGTGTCTAATTGATGAGTACATTTCTTACCTTCGGCTCCGAAGCGCCATTGTCGGAAGGCATCAACTACAAATACCATGGCGGAAGCCTGGGTTCTGGCCTGCTTAAGCCGATGCACAAATCACTTGCAAGATCTACTGTGGCATTTCGAGCACTTCGTAAGGGGTGGGACAGTGGGACAAATCATACAAAATTTATTTTTCGTAAGCGCCTGTTGGACGCCGGGACATCAAGGAATTTACGAAATTTAACTACTATAAAAGGCTAAGCGCCTGCAGGCGCCTGGGAAAAAATTCGTAAAAGCTTCACTGGACACCGGACAGGGTGGGACATTTCGTTTCGTAAGTTGCCCTGCGGACACAGAACATACGAAGTGCTTAAAATGGGACAGTATTCCAGACCTGCAGAAACTGCAGGGACCAATGGCCTGAAAGTGTTTATCGACATAATGGGAAATAAATAAGTACATAACTTGATTAATCATTATGCATTTATCGGGAACCTAATTCATGGGGTCGTGTTACGCGTTACGTCAATTTATGGTCGAAAAGATGACTAGTATGCCCTATTTAGGACTCAACCGGACTATTTAGTTATTTGTTTCTTTACACTCCTTTGCTTGATTGTCAAAAAACCAGTGCACCAGACATATTTATCGATTACCATATCCCGTTTGCCCTCACGAGATTTGCCATTACCTCCTTTGCGACTATTGTCAGAAATGATCTTATTCAGGGGGTCTTGCTTGACTGACAACAGCTCGTTCCCACTATAAGTTGATGCATAGAGCTTCAGGAATGAGACGTCCTGAATGGCCTTCCCTATAAGCTCAAACCGAAGTGGTGGACCACCAGCAGCGCCAGTCCCGAGTACTAGTGATCCGTGCCGTGTCAGCAATGGGTAGACATCCCTGGAGGAGGAAGGGGGAGCATGGAGCAATTCTAAATATAATGCAGGATTGGGTGAGAAATTCTCCTCAGAAGCAGAAGATACTGACCTATTTCCAAAGTGCTTGGATTAAATAGGAAGAGATGCACGTGCAGGTCATGCTCCGATTCGTTGAAAATCTCCACAACATACATCCCATTGTCATCCACATTGATATCCACTACCCTGTCAACTGAATCCAAGTTCTCGCCTGTGCCCTTATATTCTTTCCTTGGAATCACCTCAATACCACGTCGAACATGCATGGTGACCTTGCCATCCAATTCTGGTTCAGACGGTGATTCTTGATTTAAGTACCACATGAAGTGTGCTGCGCTTTGGAGCGCACTACGGATATCCTTCACCGTCCTGCTCACAGGTATCCGCATGCAAGCAAGATCAAAGCGTTTATCAGCAAATTTGAAAGTAACATTGTCAGACTCTGCGGTGATGATGACTTGACCATGTTCTTCTATGGTAGCAGAATGCCGAGATTGATCCATGCCCTGGATGGCCTGAGACACAATTTCATGGAGATCCTGAGAGACGGAGACATATAATTTCTGGGAGGCCATGTAGACTTGAACGGCCACTGCGCCAGCTGCAATAGGGAATGTCTCACCGGAATAGGCCATGATAGTGATACCGGTGAGAACTTCCTTAGCAACCAAGACACCCAATGGCTTAGCTGACATTTGAGAGAGCGATAATTCATCCTTGTTATAGATGTTAAATTCACTCCCCGGTGTGACAAACATAGCACCAGAATCCATAATAATTTCGCCATCTTGCATTCTGACTGGAAATTTTGGACGGTTAAGATCTAGCTTGTCACTGAAGAGGAAATAGTTTTGCTTAAAACCTTCACATTGAGGGTCTTGTTTGTTATCTTGACTAAGACACATGTTAGCCTATAGGTTGAACAACTCAAGCAATGGAAATGACTTACGTGTCCAGTCCTTGTATTTCCTTGATTAACCCGCGGTAAGTGACATTGGATAGAATCGGCAAATTTTTTTCCAGGGCTTCCAGAAGAGTGTGTGTGAACCTCCCATAAAACATGCTATCGAACAAACCCTCCTTTGCCACCTGTTCCTGATTGCAAGCTGACAGAAGTACATGAGATCGCACACCCTTGTGGCGGAAGCCGTTAGGTATTTTTCCTTCTCGCCCCAATGATTTCCAGATGTCACTATCCAGGTTGGAAGGTAACCGTCTTGTAACATTAACCCTTCGGATTTCTCCAACCGTGCCCTCCCGTGCACCCGATCCTGAGTGGCAGCAGTCAAAAATGACTGTCTACCGGAAAGTGGGTGAGAATTATGTGACAGAGAATAGATGAGACTACCCACAATATTGTCCCCTCTGGTCTGGGCTATGTCGTCGATAAGGAACCCAAGGGTTTGATCCGGAATTGGGTAATCATTATCCCTAGAATTAGCAAGGACGACGTCATGTTGTCCCTCTTCTTGAACATCAGAGAACTTGCTATCCCAGGCAATGATGTTCTGAACCTTCTGGCCCGGACCTCCTGCCTCCCAGCCACTCGGAGGTGTACTTTCTCCACCGTGACCTGCATAGAAAATGAGGATTGGCTTCTTGTCTTTTTTACCAGCAAGACTCTTTAAAGAGTGAATAATGTTAAATCGCGTAGCTTGCTCATTGAGGAGCATTGTGATGGGACCCTTGGCGCCTAGCTTATCCTTCACGAATTTTTCAACGGCCTTTGCATCATTGGCTGCTCCATAGAGAAGAGGAGCATGCTTATAGCTGCTAATCCCAATGATGAGGGCAGATATATCATGGAAATGAGAAGCGGCTCTATAATGTGTCAGTGGTTTAGACTTAAATGCTATTGAGACACACGCACTGTTGGCTTGAGTCAGGACCGCGAGTAGGCTCCTGCATGGCAGATTTGTTGGAGATTGGGGACCAGCAATCTCAAACTTCGACACTATATATATATTTGGCCAGCAAGAAGCCTTAAACATACTCCCCTTTACTGAAGGTAGGCTGGATGGGCGTGGCTGTGGGTTCAGGACCGAGGTAGATCTAGCATTTCACACTACATAGTTGCCATTTGATATCCAGCGTTACTCGGAGAGCATTTACTTCCCAGTGCTTGATGCTGGAATTTCCCGAAATAGTACCTACTTATGCTTTATCCACGACTCCGGAAATCCGGCAAACACGCCGTTAGCCTGACGTTGACATGGGAAAGAAGGTTTAATAAAAACAAAGATTACCATACTCTTCCGAAAACCGGATAATGACATGCAGCTTCCAATGGAAGGGCATTCAGCTTGAATGGTGTCCTTATGCTGTATAATTTGGCTAGTGTCATTTTATCACACCGTGGAATATGTATTCTTCCAAAAACCGGGTCATATTCTTCCGAAGACCGCATCATGTCATGCAGCTTCTAATGGAAGGGCATACAGCTTGAATGGAATCCTCATAGGGTATAATTTGGCGAGTGTCATTTTATCATGATGTGAGGGTGCATTCTTGTGACAGCTATTTAGTTATTCCTAGCATTGTTTGCACCTTATTGATTGTGTTTACCTACAAATGGACCACTAATTCATTGTTTCAGCCTCCACGGGAATGCTGCCAAATGTACATTGTCCTGGCATCAGTGGAGCAATGAATAGTATTGAATGTGATAGACAATGTAGCCTCCTACAAGCGCGCTTTTTTCGCATTCGTTTTCTGTACTGTCGATAATCAACTGTAGAAATACAACTGGACATGGCTCTCACACATGCTCCGACAGTCTTCTCTTGCATAATAATTTAGTAACGGCCTTGTTGACAAGAGTGAATTAATGAGAAAGCTGGCCATGGAATTGACTCGAACCGTCATCTGACTAACTTAAATAGGGACTATAATCTCGTCAGCTGAGTTGACTTAGGTTTCCATGATCCATTCGTCGCTTGGAAGTACAGCGAAGGCAGGACTGGACTGAATGGATGTCAAGTTGGACTGATCTCAAGCAAGCCGCCACTCTGCCAATCTGAAGTGTATTCTCTGATATTCTTGAAATATATGTTTACGGCATAGAGGCTCAGACATCTTTACGAAATTCAAAGGTCAAGATGAGTACGTGTGTAATGCCGGGTGGGGGACATTCTCGAGATACTTGTAAGTTTATGTCACAGAGGGACGGTTGTTTTACGAAGTTTGAAGTTTAAGATAAAATTTGAATATACAGTTGACGCTGAGTGCTTGTCTAAAGCTAGGTGGTTTAACCTTGGAACTCCGCAAAAATGTCCGAGCTACCTTACGACAAGGCTCAGGGTATGAAGTGTTGAAAGGCTTTGTCCGAACTTAAGTATCCGAACCTGAAGTACGATTGCCAGTGGAGTAGTCGAGGCTCGGATGGGATGGATGGACCTCAATTGATAGCGGAATCCGGCAACCAGCTAAACTCCGCACGCTCAAATCAAGATATTTTTTGGATATATCGATGGAGGTCGGGTCGGTAAATATGATCCAAAAAATAGGTTAATAGTACCGCACTCATTGATGAACTTACTTGAACTTTGGCTATCAATAAATCATCAGTCGTAGTTTATATTTCCAAATATCTTATTGTTTCAAAACATATACTTCTTAAGGCCTCATCTGCTGGAGAGCAATCAGACTTAGACCTGCTATTGTGTATGATGGCCTCACAGTTTTGAGTACCATCAGAGGCCAGGACTCTTCTGGTTGAACTGTCTGACTGTGATGATAATACTGTGGCGGATATGGACTTCTCCTAGAGTTCGCAAAGGGCTCCAAGCTACATAGCGTGACGCGCTCCAATCTTCGGTAGTAGATGAGTGTGACATCTTATTCACTGCAACTTGTTCAATCGACGATAGGTGATCCTCTGGGTGGGTTGATACGAAGAGCTTCAGGAAAGAGACATCGAAAGTATCCTTGTCATTGAGGCGAAATTGGAGTGGGGCACCAGCAGCAGCACCTGCCCCAATTATGAGCGACCCTGGACCCTCAGTTTGCTTCCGTTTAAGCGACGGGTAAGGTTTCGAGTTGGAAGACGGGGATCCATAAAGCATCTCTGAACACCGAAAAAAGCCGGGTGAAAATTGCGTCACATCGAAGGATTGGACCACGCACCTATGCTCAGATTACTGGGATTGAACAATAAGCAGTATGCATACAGATCGTACTCCGAGTTGTTGAAAATTTCTAAGATATACAAATTTTGCTGGTTCACATCAACGTCGACTTGCATGTCGTGAGAACATAAGTCCTCTCCTATTGGGCTGTATCTTCTCCTCCGAATCACCTCTAGAGCACGTCGCACATGCATAGTCACCTTTCCGTCCAATTCTGGCTTGATTGGCACCTCTTCATTCAGAAAATGCATGAAGTGAGCGGCACTTTGGAGGGCGAGACCGAGATCCTGCACTGTCTGTTTCACGGGGATTTGCATGCAAGCCAAGCCGGCGGATTTAATCCTTTCGTCAGTAAAGTGGAACACCACGGTGTCGGGTTCGGTGGCACTGATGACCATATCCGCGGCCTCGAGTGGAGTCATAACGAGGGATCGCTGATGTGGCTGTATACTCTTGATGACCTCAGACATGATACCACTGAGGTGTTCGGAGGCATACACATGAAGACTATCCTCAATAGCATGCTTTTGGACCGCCATAGCACCTTCCTTAATCGGAAATCTCTCTCTGAAGTAACGCATGATCGTTCTACTGGATGACACCTTGGCAGCAGCAAGGACACCTAGCACCTCGGATTTCGGTGCTGCATCGTAAACCGAGTAAAGACTATCTCGAGAGACAAGCGCAGCACCATTTTCCATTACAATGCTATCATTTTCCATCCTGACGGGGAATCGTGGATATACCCTAAGGGGTGGATTGTTGCGGAATATGACACGGTCCTGATTGAAACCTTCACATTGAGGGTCTTGCTGACTAAAGAACAACAAGTGAGTCTACTAGATACTAAGCAAAAGAAAATAATACTCAACTCATCCAATCGCTGTATTTTCTTGATCAACTCACGGTACGTGACATTCGATAGATGTGGCAATTCTGCTTCGAGGGCTGTTAAAAGGGCGCTTGTGAACACGCCCCGATGTTTATTGTCAAGCTTGCGCTCCATCGCAACCTGTTCCTGATTGCAAGCTGCCAGAAGTACATGAGATCGCATACCCTGGCGGCGGAAGAAGTCCGGGACTTCTCCACCTCTAGAGTGCGGGGCCCATATATCTTGGTCGAGGGTGTGAGGTATCTGTATTGTGACATTGACCATTCGGACATTTCCAGACCGGGCATGGCGTGTACCCGATCCTGAGTGGCAACAGTCGAATATGACCGTCTGTGAAAAAGATATGATAAGGTTTACATAGTGGTGAGGTCAGAAACCACGCACGATATTATTACCTCTTGCCTCTGCTATTTGGTCGATCAAGGCTCCAAGAGTTCGGTCCGGAATAGGATAATTGTTATCCTCAAAAGTGATCTTCTCTGAATTCGGTCCGTCCACTTCGACTTTGGTATCCCAAGCAATGATGTTTTGGACCTTCTGAGTCGGTCCTCCTGCCTCCCATCCCTTCGGGGGTGCATTTTCCCCACCATGACCTGCATAGAAAATGAGGATCGGCCTGCCCTTGTCTTCCTCAGCCACTGGATGAGCAAGGCTCTTTAGAGATCGGATGATATCAATGCGCTTAGCTTGGTCGTTGAGAAGCATCTCGACACGACCCTGCGCGCCTAGCTTTTCTTCCACGAACTTTTTGACAGCTTTTGCATCATTAACAGCTCCAGAGAGATGCGTGACATACTGATAATCGTCAATACCGATAATCAAGGCCGACAATTCTAGGTGACAAGGGGTATCGACTCTGTGGTGCATTAGCCTCGAGAAATGTGGAACATCCTAAACCAGACGTACTGTGGGTCGCGAGAAGGTGACTGCAAGGCAGACATTGTTCGTTATTCTGTAGATGTCACGGGCGTACAGAAATGTGGGTAGTGTATTCAGAAGTAATGACACCCGCATCATTCCAGTGTCGACTCTATATAAATGTTTGCACTTCCGGCATATCATACACTAGCGAAGTTTATTTTGGATACATTTTCTCGGCGGCTACCGAAGAATATGCCACCTCCGCAAAAATTAATTGCAGTATGTGTAGAACGCTTTATCGCAACTGATTTTATCGACAGTGTATTGCTCACACTAGTAGTCCAATCTGAAATATTCAGAAATAACCTGGTAGGATTTCGATTTTCAGGGCCTGAAACATAGGACCGGCAATAAGTTGGGCCGACTATAGCTACTGTCCGGTCCTTCTACTTCCGAGGTGTTACGTATTTGCAGAAAGTCGAGATGCATCTGGACCTAAGGTAGTAAGCATATAGGATCTTTCCGTCTCGGAGTCAACCCGAAGGAATTGGCCCCGTTGAAGTGTTCGGGGCAGAAAGGTTTATATGTCGACTGATTGATGGTGGAAAGACTCTCAAGTAGAGTGGCTACAGCAAAATACTAGCTTTGACGTTCATTGTTGAATGTTGGATAGGGATTCCAAGTCCGTCTGTGGTCCGACATATAATCATTGTCATGTCGGAGTATACTAATCTTTAGTAAAGCAAATGACATGGGTGACATAGTCACGATAGTCTTTCAGGTCGACCACGAGAAAGTCAATAATCTTCTTCCCTCCATAAGCATACTCAGGTCTTGAGTACAAAATTTTATGCAGTTTGGAGGAGTGTGTAAGTTTAAATGTTACTTGACACTATACATAGATAGATAGATATTACACAGCGTGGTCCCCATGAGGAACTGTTGGAAGCGAAGAGGATATAGATCGGCAACATATACAGAGATCAAGTAAACTACATAACAGCCTCAGTTACTTCTCCCCGCAATCGCACTGAACCAACAGTTGCACCGCTGACAAGCTCAGTACCACCAACTTCAAAGGGTAAGCTAGATCAGAGGTGAGCGTTGTGGCAAAAATATCATTACTCTGGACCTGAAGTCCAACACCCTATGCAAAGCCAGCAGGAAAATGATTAAATCTTGCAACCATTACTTGAGTTGCTACTACATCCCGGAAGGTTGTCAATGAGACCCGGCATACGGTAAATGTCTGTTTTTTTTCCCATATTACGCATACCTTATCAATTGACTGTGCGGTGCCCAGAACCAAATCCAAGTTGAACATGATATGTTCAATTGAAAAAGCATCCTCCAGATTCTCTAGAACAACTGAACAAAATTCTTTTTCAGTGATAACGCATTGTTCTGGGCTAGTCACTATACATTGAGTGAGGGCATGTTGAGGAGTTTCCGGTTTACTGCGGCAACATCGACATAACTATGTTCCGAATCTTCTGGAGGAACTGGACCAACGGAGCCTTTCCGAGGGAAGGAGATTATGGATCTACTGACAATTGAAGAAGGAATATCGCAGGTCAAGGATTACTATTAAGATTTCTGTTTCTTCAGCGAGATTCTGACAAATTGCGATTGCGGACAAGTCAGCGTGGGTCAAGACCACTGAAGCATTAGTTTCGGATATTGGCATGGCCTATTGGTGATGTACCAGAGAGATCTAAGTCTGCGGTCACAGCTTGCCAACTTGTGGAGTTTTTCTGAGGACACCGTGTCCGATGTGTAACATATCATGATGGCGTTCATCCCTACAGCCTCCAATGGTACAGAGCTTGATTGTATGCTATGTATTTGACTCGATTATCTCAATTGCGCCATCGACTTTGGTTCCCAACCAGATGACACCACTGTTCAGCTGAGCGCAATTACCACTCAAATGTGTATTTATAGTCCGTCGTATGATATGGTCTCATCTCACCCACCAACGCAACCACGATGTTACCTGAACCAATCCGAATCAAGCTTGCCAATCTGAAACAATCTAACTACTCACGACTTAACCCGAAGTCGAACTAATTGTAGACAACACACCTGCGCTACCCGCTTTGTTCGCCAATGATATACAGTACCGCCTCTCAACACTCTGCACATCGATGACCGACGGCCAACACTATCAAGGCAGTGGACAGTATGAGAAGTAGACAATTTGTTTCTTTTCACCAATATCACCTCTACCGCATCTATCGCGTTGAAAATAACCAATAATACTGACAAGCTTTCATCAACTCGTGCAACCATCAAATATCATAATTGTGGGTATATTGTGTGGCTAGTTAAAAACTGAATGACAATGCCATTTAACTTAGTTTTCGATGGTGAATTTTTAAGCTGTGAGCGGAGAGGGCCGCCCATGCATAGAACTCATAAATCGGACATTTCCAGGGATTTATATAACCATCTTTGGTCTTTACACTTATCTCCAACTTCAGGCGGCAGCGCTTTTATCGAGTGTCCATTTTCCCCCTCTTCTTCCTGAGTGCTGCAGCTGTTGTTTTGGGAATTAGGGATCTGCACGGTAGCTTTATTTTGCTATTCCGCGATTTTAGGTGATTTTATTTCTCCGGTAAAGTAGACAACTGTAGAGTACAGGCCATAAGTTTTCTGAAATGAAGCTCAACTTTGACCATATTTTCATGTTGCTATTTCATGATTTCACAAATACAGTGTTACCAATCCTTGCCACTAAAAGCGAGAACAGTATCGCCAGGATAACCATATGTTCTTAGTTGATTGTTGACACTTTTACCATCCACGATGTTATTTGTACTGATCTTCCTTACTCGCAGATGTCAACGAAACCCCCCCGGCAGACGCAGGCCTCAGCCCTTCATTAAGCCTTTCTGGTCAATTATGTATGAGAACTCGAAGCACCTATGGATGATCTGGATCTTTTTACTGAGGATTGGATTGGTGATAGTGATTCCAATGATAGCTCTCTCCCTCTCTTCAAATTCAAATTTGGACCCAGACTCCCTATTTTCTAATAAATTCCTTTCATGGCCGGAAAAGGATTCCTATTTCAACTGTATATCAAAGCCTTGCCACACACTGGTCTCCTCCTGCTCTCTCCCCATCCTTGACCCTGATTCTGAGGAGGTGAGAGTGTCGGCGGCCTGGAGGATGCTGTCTAGACAGGAAGACAGATGTATCCTTAGGCGCTGATACTATTACGGAATATGCCCATACGCGAGTAGTTGCTCTCTTGGATATATGAAAATCAGATCAAAATCTCGAATATAAATAAACCAGACGAAAATTTCCGAACTGCGAAATTGTACCCAAACGGCTATAGTAATAAATTGTTTATCCAATTATCCAATGGATCTCCTCGGGGTACAGATCATACCCTCTCCGTTCTCAGCCTTTGTTATGTTTGATGAACCTCATGATACTCGGCAGATCTTCGCCAGAAAATCACATACACAACACGTCCTTCATTTGATCGCTCTCTTGACATGAATTTGCCATGAGACCCAGTCAACATAGTAAGATATTTTGACCCTGCTCCTCGAATCCTGGAATCTACTGGTCTTCATTTAATTTATTTTATTGCCTTTCTTATAGTTTACTTGAGTGATATGAATAGGTAAGCTCTCGTACATTAACAGTTCAGCCTTATTGTGACGCGAACTGCATTTTGCTTAAGTTATACTTGTGTGAAACTTACTGAATAATCAATGAGTAGGCGGGTAAGCTCATCATCGACCTCATCTGATGCACAAGCTTAACATTTCGACAGTAACAGGCAGTCGATTCAAAGGAGTTACATTCCAAGTCTGAGTTTATGAGTTCATTGAGCCCTGAGTTACCGAAATCAAGCCAGTCGTGTAAATTCTTTACCCACCAGTTTTTGACAGCTTTCACAAGTGTCTAAGCAATGTTTATTTTAAGCATGGGTAACCGAGTACAACGCAAGATGATATCTCAGATTCGCCAATGACTCAGCATGAGGGCGGTATTATGCGGAGCGGGTATTTAATCTACATATATAGTTTGATAGCTAAGTACTAGACCCCCACAGCAACCGCTTCAGCAACTCATCTCCTGTGAGAGTGCTGTCGCGTCTACTCCCCATAATGTCGCAGTGGAACCTGCAGGAGGTTCAAATTCAAATGTATGGATTACTTACAGATCTTCTTCGAAGGCTTAGGTTTAACTTGTGTTCATAGAAATTGGGAACGCTACATTGGGCTAATTCAATTTGGTGCGTATGGAGCTTAAGCCGAGTCTAGTAAATCCTCTGTATATTAAATATCTGCATTTCTCAGTGATTTTGATATATGATTGGATCCTCACTTTGGACCAAGAAAACTCTTCTGGAAACACGACTGCAAGAACCTTCCAGCAATTCTCTTCTTTGTTAATCGATATTTGAATCTCCTGGGCAATATACCCATTTTTATTCTTTACTTCTGGCCTGAACCAGTGATCCCGGATAATGTGAGTCATGGGTTTGCTTGGAGACCTGTATTGTTGACTTGTGTAGCCATTATTAGGGTGAGCAATGCTTGTAATCTCATTACACACACACACACTAGACTACAATTGTCATTCACTTCATTAGAGGCCATCATGTAGGCATCTATATACAGATATTGATGGTCTTTTTAGAGATCACTATCAGCTGTATGATGACAGCTTTTTGCAAATGTTACTCCACTGACATTCCTGGTTCTCAGCACTCTTTATCCTCCGGGTCACAGCTTTATATAGGGGAAGTAAAAAGATCAGGGTGTTCCTGCCAGGTGGTTTAGCTGTGAGCATGGTCGGCAATGCTGTGGTCAGTATTTTGCACTTTCAAATTTGAAGTCACTAGTAATCAAGTAGCTGCAGATACAGATAGTTTTATCAGATCCAGAGCCTCCACTTGCCATTGAGTCTCTGTCAGTTGCAAATCTTATGGGAAATGTACCAATTATTTCAAATTCACAGTAAGCTTCCTGATATGTCCAATTTTTGGAAATTTACTCAGCAATTATTTCATTAGAGGACACTGTGCATCTGACTGCTTACATTTTCCTGGGCAGCAATTTTTATTCTGTACAGATCAAGCCTATATTTGCATTGGACTATTTATTTTTGATCTTACAGTTTTTTCTTTAACTGCTTGGAAGACAATTTATATGTTTAAAGGTAAATATATTCAAAGAGGATTAGGAGCAGTTATCATGCGGGATGGTGAGTAAATGACAAGGCTCCTTTACTGTATAGGTTACACTGTGTTAAATTAAAGGTCTGATTTACTTCGGAATTATTATGGCTGTCACATTGACAAATGCCTTTGTTCTTGCAGTAGGTTGCTTTCTCCTTTATCAAAGTCCAGTGTGTGATGCAGTTTGTTTTCTCTCTAGTTTGGGCCAGTAAGATCTTTTGAAATAATCTAATTTGAGTATGTTGCACTTAATTGATTAAAATCAGGAAGTACTAAAGCAGATGCTGAATATTTTGATTACCATGTAAGTCTAAGCTCTGTAATCACACAACCTGAGTCAAATATAAAACATCTCTCTTTTGATATAGGCTGTCCAGCATATTGATGTCACACATGATGTTTAATTTGCAGGAAGATAAATACAGTGTGGAATATTCAACTTTATCACTAGTATCAGGGGTATTGTTTGCCCACCCATATGGAGGAAATGGAGCAGTATTGGAAGTTCAGAATTTGCCCCCATTACAATCTCAAAGTAGGATAATTTGACTACTTCAAGTTACTAGACTAGAAATTTGAATTCCTTGGAAAATCAACATGTGCAATTGCCTTGCCCTGACTGGTCATTGTAATATAAATTCAATCCTTTTGTTTTAACTGAAATGTAAAGCACTGTTACCAACATTATGGGAGTTAACTTACCAATGTTGTGCAATAGTTGAAGCTAATGTTGGGATGGATCTGCCTCATAACTATACAGTACAGGTTACACTTACACCTTTATGGGTGCACACATGTGTACTTTACTTTGTTGGTGATCCAAATGTATGGTTATCTTAGCAAACTCATTCAACTTGTCAGTTCATCTCATCATTTCTCTATTGCTACAATTAACTAACAGCAAGAGAGTTTCTACCCCAATGTTAGTTAACTGTGGAAATCCAGTCCCTGCATATATGGAAGAGTTCCACACCCATTACTATGGTTGGTGACTGACCCACTCCCTGTCCTAACAAGACTCAAATTATCTATTGGTCTGGTGGTGTGTGTTACATCAATGGTATAGCTGAGCATAACCATCCAAAGCTTCTAACCCTTCATCTGACACCTTCTGAAAAGACAAAGCTTCAACAGCTTGTCTCTGGAAATCCAAAATCTGCTCCAGCTGCTCTTATCTCTGGCAACACTGTCAATGGTACTACTACTACAGATATTTCTAATGTGCTTATTCACTCAGGAAGAGTGAGACATTACTGTTCTGCTATTGTAGGGAAAGACACATCAGGAAAAATGGTCTGAGCCTCAAATTACCTAGGAGGCAACCTGGAGCAACCTGAGGGACCTGGGTAACCTAGGTGACCTGTGCAACCTGGGTGAACCTCAGGTAACTTAGGAAATGCCACTATCCTGGGCAAACCTCAGGTATCCCAAGGATACCTGAGGAGTGATGTTGTAAATATTACCACATAAGGGAAAATTATATTGAATATATATACCTATGCTTTGATCTATCCTAAATGCATGACAAGGACACCTTCTTAGTTGTAGATAACTCATAGAAACTGAAATTTGACATAAGTCACATGATGCAACTCTGTGAGCTGTCTACAATCAAAATAATTTTCATATGGTCAAAACAAGTATATCACAATTATACCATACTATATACACACTATATGTACATGTATAAGCTCTTTACTGTACTGAAATACTGTACTTGAGCATATTAGGTTAATACTAGTATATTGTAATACATTATGAAGTATAATACCTGACAAAAATGTACACCATATATACTATACATATGTACAAGTTCAATACTACTACTACTACTATACAAGTACAATAGCTCACTATATACAGTAGAATAGAGTACAACAGTAATATATAAAGATATATTATTTTTACTTATTAACCCTTTATGCAACCTGGGGTAACCTCAGGTAACCTGAGCCAACCTGAGACAACCTAGGACAACCTAGGGCACCCTAGGATATAGGGGTTGGACTGTGGAAACCTAGGTAACCTAAGTACTTGAAGTGTCCTATGCTTCTTAGGTTTCTTGAGGTTGTTATAATTTAACCCCAAGCTCAAGCTATTTTTCCTGATGCACATCTAAAGCTGGAGATGACTTTATTGGATCCTTCATGGAATACCAGAGAGAAAATCCAGACTGGATCATTTCTGAGACCATGCTTAGTGGTGTGGCTGTAGTCTCCATGCAGACTCCCTTTACCTCTCAGCTTCATGATGAAGCACTTCATATTGCTGGACCACTCAATGGTATTGTTTCTGATGCAGCTCATACATGGTGGCATGAACACAGTTCTTTGTTGGTAGTCAGTTCAGTGTTTTTGCTCAGTTTTACAGAGCTGGGTCCCTGTTTTATTCAGCTACTCCAATGGTGCTACTGCATGGCATTTTAATCATTACTTTTTGGTTCTTTTTGAATCAATAGCAGGCATTGGTCAGGATCATGGCAAACAAGTGAAGATAAACTCTTCACAAATGTAAGTAATTTGCTAATGTATTGACTGAAATTTCTGATTAATTGTATCTTAGATTGTTGATTTCAGTGAAGCTGAATGGCATGGGTTTATTGAAGCCTTTATTCAGTTTTGGCTTCAACATAATGACACCTGTACTGCAACAGAGCTTTGAACAAAAGCACTAACCCTTCTTTGTGGGTGCAGGCAGCATTTCTGGAGCAGTAAAATTTGTGTGAAGCGTATCACTGCTATTGTCCCTGTTGATGAATGCCAATACTTTGAAGAGCTTGTGAAATCTCTTCTCCATGCATTGCCTGAGCAATACACAGAAATTTCTTCCCATGTTAGAGATTCTTTTCCCAAGATCAGGTCATGGTTAGACTGGTGGTTACGAGGAGAGCATGCAAGTATTCTGTTTGAGTCTCAGTGAATGATGGATCCAATTGTTTGGGATTCACTTCCTGACAGTACAAATGCTGAAGAAGCCATGCACTTCAGTCTTTATGCTCAGCAAGGAAGAAATCATAACTTTCTTCCTGGCATTGCAGCCTTAAGAAAGGTGGCACATACATTTGAGAAAAAGTTTAATGCAGAACAAAGTGTGTATTCCTCATATACCAATAGCCTCTATTGATTATTTTCAAAACTGGTCAACCAACTCACTGGGGTAAAATTGCTCTTCAAGCCTGAAATGAGTTAAAAAAAAAAGATTGGCATAACAAAGCATTCTCATCTTGAGAAAAATCTTTGGGCCTGTGGCAAGCACTATGTGAATGATGGTTGACCCCTTGATGATCATCAACTTCTTCAGAAAAGCAAGCAAGAGTGAAAGAGGAGCCTGGTGTTGTTTTCAAATATTTCTCATCAAAGGAAATTGCACAGGCTGAGATCCAAAGTCTCATTAAGGTATTTGGAGAACCATATTTGGAGGACACTTTTTGAACAATTCTTTAGATATTCATCAAATCAGGGAAATCCATCTGACAGCAAAGTCATGCTAATAATGCTAACTCACTGCCTGCTAAGTCTCCCACTCAACCTCTAAATCAACCTGTTGCTTCCAGCATCGATCCATCTCCTATCCCTGGCCCAACTTTGCAATCTCTTTCAAATCAATTGACACTTAACACTGGTCAGGAAGATTCACTGGCATTGTACCCAAGCCAGAAAGTTTCTGATGACCTTCTGCACACTTTCTGGCTAGATAAAACTCAGAGAGCTGCAACATTAATTGTTTCTAGCTCAATTAAGGAGTTGCAAGGCTATAAATGGTTTTCAAACTCTTGTTGGATTGATGCCTCTTTAGAGGCTCTTTTTTGGAGCTCCAACTTTTGTTGGAAGGACTTGGAGTCACTCTGTGAAGGAAGTCCTGACCACAATTTTTTGCAGCCTACCAGGCTCTTCAGTCTTGACAGTTATTGCTGGCAGGGAATCCAGCTGATGTATTGTCAATGCTTAGTGCTCAGTGCAATGCACTCCAGAAATATATTAAGAAGAATTGCTTTGGATTCAATGACAACTTATATGATTTTGATACAGCAACAGTATGTTTAATATAAGCTCATATCAAGAGTGAATATTTTTTAATTCTCATTCTTTCCATCCCTTCTTGACATCTCAAAGTATCAAATGGTGTTCTGGTATTCCTGGAACCAGAATTTCAAATGCTGCCTCTATTTTTCATATCCAGCTTGTCCCTCCCCATCCAGGTCCCTCATCCCTTGCAACAGCTGGTGCCCCACTTTCTACTTGGGAGGAATTTTAAGGGAAATTCCAGCAATGGATTCAAAGCCTTACTGATGTGAAAGCACCTGAAAGGCCTTTGGAATCATGCTGGAGAATGAATTCAGACATTCTCAGCTGTCAGGGACAACCAGTGGTCTCAGAAATTTGTACTTCTCTTCCCATTCTCTGGATTGTTTCACAGCACACAGATCACAATGACAAGCCATGGGACTATCCATATGAACTCTTTCCAGTATCAGGAGCCAAAGCAAAGACACAGGGCTGCATTTACAAGATGACAGCATGCATGTTCTTCAATGGAAACCATTACATTTCTTATTATATAGTCCCAACAGATACTCCAAAATAGCAAATTGCATCTTTCTTTTATGATGGTGGAAATAATAATGGCATTGCAGTCAGAGAGCAGGGCTCCCTCAAGGAGTCACTCTATTCAGGCACTCATCCACCTCTTCCCCCTTCATACAAGCAATATACAACCTGCACTGTAATTTATCACCTTGATGGTGGCACTGTGGCTTTGAAATGGTTCTGTCAACATCAGATCTCCTTGCTTGCCAAGCAACATGTTGACATCAGTGGACATGGGACTATTTTCTCTGACTTACTCCTGTTCAATTTGCAAATGAAGCATTTGTAAAAGTCCCACTAGAAGAATTTGTGTGGCTAGGAGCTTCTGCAATCCAGAAATTCCAGTCAATGACAATCCCTCCAATTGAGTATGAATGACATATTCAAACACCAGAGCTTAGCACAATTAAGAACCCAAATAATCTCACTGATAACTCTGACTGATTCATATCACTCTTCTGAGTCATCCATTCTTCCTGGCCTCACCCTAACTGAGCTACTTGCATCCATGGACTCTCCCTCTCACAATGTTGAGTCTCCTGTTGCCCAACATAGTAGTGATAATAGCTGGAATTCATGGAGTGGTGATTGTCCTGAGTTGCACCAGGGACCTGCACACCAAGCTAGCATGTCAGAACTTAAGGTATTTATCATAGCTTGTCCTTTGACTTTTGAGGGTCCTTCTTTCAAGATGATGAATTGGTTGATATACCCATAGCAAACACAGAATCCAAAGAGAATGCTGGTGTAATGGAGAGCTTGGAAAATAATGATGGAGGACAACTTCGAAGGTCATCTAGAAAGCAAAAGCATGCCATAGAGCATAGAGATATTTAATATTTGATTGCTATTTTAACCAACTGAAGTAATAAATAAACACACAATACTGCAGTACCCAAGCACTAATGAAGTTAGAATACTTTCTGATTCACAGTCACTGAGCAGTGATGGTGCAGTGACCTTTTTTTCATTTGCAGTGACAGTGCAGTGACCATTTTTCATTCTCAGTGACTTGTTTTTATCATATTGAGAGAGCCAAGTTGAGGTTATAGTAAACCTGATGGCCCACAAGGAATAGGAAATGGGCATAAAATTGTTGCTCTATTCAGTTCTATTTGCCATGTGTATAGAGATAATAATCAAATAAATAGGAGGAACATTGGACAGTACTTTAAGGATGTAATGCAGGGTGTAGTAAATGAGACACTGAGACCAAAAAACTGGCATTGGCTCATTTTTCAAGACTTTAATTTTAATGCAGTGGGGGTGGCTCCAGATTCTGAGACTTAGGTCCAAATCTTTAATCTGGTAGTGGAAGTTGCAAATCTTATCAGCGCAGGACTCATGATGGTGGTTAGAATGAAAAATGTTGCATCAGAAGGCTGATAGTTGATTTATGTAATGGCTTGGCTTCTGATCTTGTTTGCAGCGCAACCATTCACATACTAGTCTTGAAGCATCAATAAACTTTATAACAGATGTCAATGTTGTTCATTGACTTCACAGTGACCCATAGCACTAAACAGTCACTGTTCAGTCACCTGCAGTGAACCCACAGTGACCTGCACTAACAGTGACTGCAGGGGTGACTGTTAATGTTCTATGCCCCTTTTTTCTAATGTTTCAAACTGTCAGCTTCAAGAACAAATGAAGCAGAAGGAAAATCAGATTGCTCATGCTCTTGCTGATGCCTCTGACCTTGAAATATATCATCTCTTTGGCCACAACCTATTCTGCAACAAATTATCTTTGATTGTATTACAGCATATTGTGATGCCATTCAATACTATGTACCTCTCAGCATTCATTTTTGCTGGAGATCTGAAACTGGTTGAATTAGATTGGGTGGTTTGTAGAAGTAATGCTTTGGAAGGTTTCATCAGCCATGGAATTTGGCCTACTCTAAGAAAACTTTTATGGGCAGGAGAGGGTATCTGGCACTGTAGTTGGTCACTGTGACCCTTGCAACAATTACTATTTTCAACTGGCAGCTACTAGCAGTTTTGAGTACAATGATGTATGGCATAGTTGGCAATGCCAGTATAATTGGTTGACAAAGAAACTTTGCATAGATGGTTCAATGTCAAGCAGCTATATGCATGTATATGTGATCTCAATAGATGAACTATGACATAATCTTCTCCTGAAAGCACTAGAGTCAGGGATTGCCAGCTTGATGGCACTAAGGATTGATACTACACAGCCATTCAGCTCAGCACTGCAGGCTCAGGAGGAAGCTCTAGAGACCATGGAGCCTGATGCTGTTGATACTGACCAGCCTGCTCCTGAGTGTAGTAGTTGACCTCATGTCTGGCAGGAAGTCACTGCCATACCTCTCTCTACTCTTCTCACTCTGTATCCTAGCCCCAGTCTCTTGAAGCAGGCACCAGCTACTAAGCAAGGCAAAAAAACAGGCAGCCAGAAGAAGAGAGAAAAGTGGAGGGAAAAATGAGCAGAAAAGAGAGCCCAAGTTATGGAGGAAGAAGGGCACTCTCTAAAAACTCACATGCTCTGTCATATTCAGAATGTCACCAATATTGTCATTACTCAGACCCCATTCTCACCAGGGAACAGCCACTGGGTTGGGCTGTTTACACCTCCTCCTCCCAAGATTCTCTCTAGCCCTGATGTATACTGACTCTCTGGCCTGAGGCACATTCCTCATGATCAGTAAGCCTTCTTTTGCTCTCTATACTATAGAGTAAATCAAAAATTGTATGTACTCCAGAAGGATACCACCTCATGGGTATTTATGTGCTATCAGAGAGTGAGTGGTGGCTCCAGCTCTTAGACATTGCAGATGGTGTTTTGAGAAGCTCTACCAGGATCTTAGGATTCCTTAGAGTGAGCTGGAGCATTGGCGTGGCACCTACATTTCTATTGGCACAGGATATGACCATGGGGGCAGTCAAGTACAGCCAGGTAACTATGTCAATAGCAGGCACAATACTGAGATATTGGAGCATGCCCTAGCTCACCCAGCAATTTAGGAGTTTGTATGTATGGTTGACAGTGAGTTTTCTCTCTGATCTTTGCTTTCTCATCTGCTCACTTCTTTGATAGAGGGCCTCTTAGTGCTATTCCCTAAGCACCATGCTATGTATTCTAGCCTTGATGAAAAAATTGTTGATGTCAACAACCCCTCCATCAAATGCAACTTCCAACACTGCTGCTATCCTGCCGCCCAGTTCAATCTCCATAACACTACAACAGCTGGGCATGCTGACTACTGGAACTTCTTCTTCAGCATGTGTGACATTGTCAACTGCAGTCCATTCAACTGGAGACAAGGTGGCCAATTCATTGCATGGAGCCTAGGCCTTGTATTCAATTTTCCTCCTGGTGTTGCTTTGTATGTCCCATCCACCTGCATCATTCATGGTGACATTCCTATAGCTACTGGTGAATGTCACCACTCCATGGAATTTTTTCTTCCTGCAGGCCTTGTCTGATGGTACCACAATGACTATCAATTGGACAAGGAGTTTAAGGAAAGAGCATCTCCAAAGCAGCTGCAATCATGGCTAGACTATTGTGCTAGTTTATGGAAAGTGGGTTTAGAGATGTTACACTAACAAAATTCCGTAATGTACTTTTGAGTACATTGCTCTTCCTGAAGACCCTCAACAATGTCTACACAATGCCATCTCAGGTTCATATTACAGTTGACCATCCCATGTATTGGGTTCTATCTACCTGCATACTGCTCTGCATGTGTCCCATCTTGACTGCAGACTCTGTTCAACAGGGCATTGTAGCCTCCTCTGCCAGACCCTGAGGAGCTCAACCCATAGTAATCCCCTCTGTTGTACAGCTACTTATTCCTCTATACACTTAAAATACATCTTACCATATCATTTGGCTTGGGTCTAACAGATGAGCAATTCCATCATCATTTCTTGAGATTCAAATGTGATTTGGAGTTTGGCATTGTACAAAGAATTTCGGTTTATTGATATTGATATCTTGGGAAGTGATATATTCTGAGAAAGGCATATCAGGTGAAGTGGTGAAGATGACTTTGGGTTGGGATTCCTAGATATTTAAGAGTGTGTTCAGCAGAAGATTTAAAACAGATATAGTTTGGAAATACCCACCTTGCAAAAAGTACAGTCATCCTTTTTATACAATGTCCTAAGCCTCAACACACAAACATGGCATGTTCAGTGATTACATGCAGAAAGCAAGTAGTATTTCACCAGCTCTGTGCAGATCCATCTACACTCAACACATCTGCTGTCTCAGTGTGTTAGGCCCCAAATCACTACCAATTCTACCTCTCTTTCTTCCATACCTTCTCTCCATCCCTTCTTAACCACCATCAGGCTCGATACTCCTCAACACTGCAACACCACACACCTTCCCATAAATCTACGCATTCCTGACTGTTACAAAACATAATTATGAAATACTGACTGATCCATATAAAGCCCAGGAGTGAACCCAAATGACTCATGTTGGAATCACCATAACTTTTGCCTACTTCTCTCGCTGCTTTCTCCTTCAGCTTCTTACTCTGTAATCTCCTTTCGTACATCTCAATACAATTATTTGTTCTACTTAGTGTCATTCAGACCTCCAGCGATCTCCAACTTGATACTTTTGAACTCACGCAGCTCCAAACTCACAACAACAACTTCATCACTGCTTGCCTCTCTTGTGCACTAATAACCACCACCTATCAGGGGTTAACTATTTTTATTCAGTCACTCTTGCATCTAGTCCATGCATTTCTTACTTCTGAACACAGTTGTCAAGTCCTTCACAGCTACCATACATATGCAGGCCCCTGTGGATCTCTGCTATTAGGTTGCTAAAGTGAAACTCAACATAATCACCTCTACAACCTACACTATCTGACTCTTCTCAAAATCTAGTTCTGGTCCTAACACAGTGACTTCTTCAATGCTATCTGCACCAATAGCAGTGGGGAGTTGAACATCAGGAACAGAAGCAAAAGGGATTCCTTCCTCATTGGCAGGGGTTTCAGTTACCCAATTTCCTTGTCCTCCTTGTCCCCCTTGACTTCCTCTACCTTTCCCTCTATTACCCTCCCTTGCCCTCCCCTCCCGCTACTCCATCCACCTGACTGATTCTGCTGCTGCCAATTACTTGTAGTCATATTCATATTTGTTCCAGGTTGAGATTGACTTTGAGCAGCAGTTTGCTGAACAGTAGCTGTTGCCATTTCAAGAGAACCTTTGATAAACAAAAAAGTAGGATAAAGTTATGTAGATAAGTGGACAGAGACTGAATACAAGGAACAAATTTAAACAAGAAATTTTGTGTCAATGAGCATCTGGTACATGACTAAATTTCTCACCTTGGCTCTCAATTACCATTCTTGGAAGGCATCAGCTCAGCAACCCAGACTCCCCCACCTCTATCTGGAATAGGTTGAATTCTGGCCCAGGACAGTGTGTGTCCATGGCCTCAGCATTTTTCTCTTCAACAAGCCTTTCCACCCAATTTTTTTGTGCTCTTAAATTGAAGGCCAACTCCATTCTTACAAGTCAGAGTCAACTGTCAAGTACTGGCAAGTTTTCCATTTTTGAAACTACATGCATACTGTATACAGGTAAGGAGTCAGTCTGGTATCAACTCAAATACATCAATAGCAATTATACTGTGCATAACAACATAGTGATAAATTTGAGCTCCCAGAACATAAAGTACCAGCACTGCGACATACTTTGAAAGGTACAAGATTCTCTTGTAATCACAGCTCCTGCCCTCCAGATTCAGCAACACAATACTTCTGGGGTAAATGACTCAGCCAAGAAGAAGTGAGAACAGCATTGCCTTGTTGATCCTGATCAACTTGTAAGTGAGGGGGTGATAAAAGTCAGGGTATTTCTGAATTATCAGGACTGGAGTGCCATGCCAATGGTTGTATCTCTAGATCATGAATATTTTGATGTTGAGCATCAGAGATGGTGCTGGGATTGGTCTCAACACTGGTTCCTAAATCAACTCTAACAATGACCAGCGTAGGAGCAATTCCCTAAGTTTAATGAGTTAAATGTTGTATCATTTAATATGTCATAATGTTCGCACCACAATGACTGTCAGTAGTGGCTCCACTAAAGGGTGATCACTGCGAATAAATCCTTCATGAATCTGGAGAATAATGCATGGAATCAGTGCAAGAGGATATAGCAACCCCGATTCAAGGCTAAAGATATAAGAATCCAAAAATTAAGAGTATTAATAAGGATGACAAGGGTTCAAACATACACTATTGCAACAGCATTTTTCATTTTTTTGCAATTAGAAAAATCATGTCCCAAATATTGTTGAGTAGTATGGGATATCCACCAGAGCCTTCCAGCTAGATAATCAAAATTAATAAGGGAGTCTTCACAAATCTAAGTAATGCCTGCCTATGAGTCCAGTCAGGATAAGGTTTGTGAGAAGATTTACTCCCAAGAATACATTGAATAAGAGTATTCCAGCATCCCACTCAGTAGTACTAGTCTCTCCAAAAATTGATTTTTGTTTAAAAGAGACTGATGCAATGGCCATCCCTGTCTTGAGATAAATTTGATAGTCACTTTAATGGAAACAGAACAACCTACCAGCGCTAATGGCAGATAGTATGACTGGACCTATTATTACCGACTTTCTTGTAGCCCACATAATGTAGCAACGATACAACTTTATAAAGCAGCTACCATTGGCAAAGGTGCAAAGATAACAGGATAAATTCACTTGAACTAACCAGTAAAGTATCTGCTATGATACTAAGAAAGGTTATAGGGTTGTCTACCTAGAGGGAGACCTAGACACTCACTTTGCAGCAACATAGACAGCTCTTATTGCAAGCCTATTGACAGAACAGCAGACAAATTGTCAAGGTTGTTCCCAACAATGTGAAACAAAAATACGTACGTAGTATTGTCACCAGCAATGAGAAGAGTAATTGACTTATCATTTAATGCAATAAAGCACAACTGCACAAAATCTATAATTGCCAAAACCACAGCCATAGTACTCAAGAGGGAGAGTAGAAAAATGGACACTTGATAAAAGCACTGCCGGCCTTGTCGTTGAAGCTGAAGATAGGTGTAAAGACCAAGAACGGTTATATGAACCCCTGAATATATTAAAAGGGTGAGCTTCTATACAAGTTATGTCTTTGCTTGCAGCTTGCAGACTAACCGTAGAAGAGTATTTCAAACTAGTTTAGTTGCATTTTTATCAACGGTCTAGAAAGCCATACAATTTACCCACAATTAGAATGATGAGAGGCGCTTGTAGACTCTCTTGAAAGGGCGATATTGAAGACATTGTCAGTCTTTTCAAAGGAGTAGGTGGGGCAGATGTGGTGTTGGTCAAATGAAATAAGCAGCCGACTTCTTATACTGTACCATTTTAATCAATTCGGCAGTCACAGGTCACAGACCCTCAAAAAGTCGAAATTTTTTGGTCGGTCACAGGTCACTTTGGCCAGTGTCGAATGGACTTTATGATTCATTTTTTCGTCAATTTTTGGCTTAAATAGTATCAGAAATCTATTTTATTTCTGCCTGCTGTAAATGCGATAGAATCTAACCAAAAAAAAAATGATCCGCGATCACGGATGTGCTTGCACAGAATGGGGGTGCGGTAACTGAACACCGAAAGTGGAACCGGCAGCCCTTTACTCAGTGTCGAAATTTTTTGGGTGTCACAGGTCACTTTTGGATGTGTCGAAACCAAAATTTCGACACTTGGTCACAGGTCACAGGTCGCGTCGAATTAATTAAATGGTACAGTACTACCCACTTGCTAAATCCGTTAATGGCAATATGACTGAGGGCCCGGAGAGGTTTTGATTGAAGTTACCGCAGTTTGTGGAGTTATTGCTGAGTCACAGCATTCTGTGTGTACTTAATATAGTACAGTGCTTTGCATAATTCTGTGCCCCTTCGGAATCCGCGCTGCTATTTATTTGTATTTATGTGAACTACACACCTAAAGGGCATCTGTGTGTGCATCCATCTTTGTACTCAGCCCTATGTCCATATTTCCAATCCTACAACGAGATATCTAATCCCATAGAAAGTATCGAGTGATAACTAGATGCAGAGGAATGCACAGAGTCCTGTTATGCGCGAGAAAGGTCTGCTCTCCGTTAAAACCGGTGGGACAATAACCGGTGGGACAATAAGCGCCTCACCCCCAGTTTGGATGCAAAATCCGAGACCATTTATTTTATCATTTCCCATTTGGGTTATCTCATAATACGGAGTGCCAGCAGTCCAATCTGGATCAGCCTTGCCGCCTTCGGCTGTGCCCGATTTTCGAGCAGACCCTTCCCGTTCTTGATACTGTTGTGGAGCTTAGAAGCCGCAAATTTTCGCGAATTTTATTCAATGATATGAGAACACGGGCCCTTCGTGGACGTATCATATGCTCAGTCTACGTATTATAAAAATAAATCATTTGGGCCTGAAATTGGCCAGGATCAGCATGTCATTTTAACACGTCTCAAGCATGACATGCGGTGAGAGACGCGCGATTCGCGAACGCTTAACTGCTAGAAGAGGTTGATACCCATGGATTTACTGGGTAGAAGCTCGAGCTGAGCATTAGCTAGGGCTGGAACATCACTACATTGTAATGCAATCACACGTAGATTCCTTGAAATTCCGGCTCTAGACAAGGCGGTGACAAGGAATTCGTGAAAACAGATGATAAATTTCGGACATACACCTCTCTCGTCACTATCTTCTTGTGGGATTTCGGTGGCAACTGAGTTTCCTATCCATCATCGGCAACACAGTAGCGTTTGAAATTCCTAGCAGTATTCCATCGTGCAACGCGTACAAGCAGTTTTCTAGAACTCAAAGATACCGCATATTCTCGGCGGGAAGCATAGACCTTATAAATAAGAAGGAAATATGAAAGTCCGTTGTTCCAAAATTTCTCTCGTAGTGCCAGCCAGCATTGGGGACAATCGTCAATGATGGAGGTTCAAAATCAAAATAGATGAAGAATTGAGGGCATTGACAATAAGAAAATTTGCAGTGCTCGATATTCATCCTAGCTTTCAAATTAGAACTCATCGAGTTTAAAAATGATCGGGCATGGTCTCAGATACGGAATCGTAACAACGAGCACTGACCGCGAACCCCGACTCCTCAACGTAGGCCTTCTAATTAGAGAGAAAAGAATATTTTCCAGATCTGCAGACTCGATGTAGAGTATATACTGGAAGATGATATTATCCTCGATCTAGTCGGAGCCTGTTGATTATCCAAGCGAATGTACATTGGCAATCCGAGTAGTAGGTAGCAAACCACCATTTATACACAAGCCGCCGTTTTCTGACACGAACTACAATAGTTTCAGTCGAGTTACAGCAGCCAGTTTCTTCAACTCGGGTTCTCTCAGGCCAGTGAGATCCACGAAAGATGAATGGTGATAGTATATACATTGATGAGGCTCAGTGCGAGATATAACTGTCTTCGCCGACAGCATGAGTCGGGGAGCAGACGAAAGATGAAATATATATATACATATTTAGGGCAGTGAATGCTTGCCGATCAGCAATCTCGGACCGGATCGGGCAAAAAAGAGAAAGCCGTTGGCGGCTTCATTTCGGGATTACCGTGGTGGCGACTGGTTATCGGTTTTCACCCGGGCCCTTTTCGTCTCAAAATCAAGTCAGGACCTGATTTCACTGTTGATTTGAGATTCTTTTACAACCTTTACGGGACGCCCATCTTTATGACCCGATCAGCTTCACTTTGACTCAAACCCTCTGATACCTAGCCTGTAGCCTGATGCAGAAAGAAAATTCGCGAACTCACCGCTTTGATATCAGGACGAATCAATAACGTGTCAACAGCACTCGTGACGAGCACTGGCTTTCGAGTAATAAGATTATTGATTCTATTCACCCGTCAATACAGGAACAAGCAAGCTCAACTCATCGTTGAAGGCATGCTCTTATCGCAGGTCGTAGTTCCATTAGCATATCGATATAAGTATAGTGCCACCAATCGACTTCCTCGGCGAAGAGCCCATCGTGGCGGAGCGTAGCTTCTCGCAGAATAGCATCGATCTCCGCTTCAGTTGGCATAGCAGTATTATCGCTATGCTCCCTCACGAAAGGCTTCACTCCAGTATAGTGCACGACCCGGATTTCATCCTTCATACTCTCCCAAAGCGCTGGACTCTCGCTCTTGATACCGAGATTCGCGTTATACGCATAGGGAAGTCGGACAACATTGGCGGCAAAGAAGAGGTTTAAGAACGACTGCTCCGCTTGCTGGAGTGGATACACAGCAGTTTTGAGAACGCTCTTCATCTGGTCGAGAACAGCTGATGGCGGGCGCAAAGCCAGGACACCAGCGTTAAAAGTGACGATGAATCCTCCGTCGACATCAGGTACGGCACCAAAGGTGAAAGGGAGTTGGAATAGTTCGTTGATGTTTCTACGGACCAATGTGTCCGAATCCAAGTATACGGCTCGCTCGATTCCGATTTTGTCAAGACCCCAGATGTTTAGCTTCGTATATTGGTCGGAAAAGCGATGGTGGATGCCTTTGCCGTTGTGAGGTGGGCTTATTAGCGGTACAACTATACGCTCCCACCCTACAGCTTCGGCGATGCAGAGTGCTTCAGAGTATATCCTGTCCTCGAGGTAGGGTAGGAGAAGTCTGGAGGAAACATTGGCCTGGCGTACTGAGTAACCAAGTACTGCAGTACCCCAGATAAGAGAGTCGGTGTATAGCGTCGAGACAACCGCCGTTTTGCGGGGGTCAACGGTAGTAGAGGACAAGCCGTCTAGGAGGCTGGGTGGATGCCTAGAGGAAAAGAAAAATAATTAGATGAGTGGGCTGACACGGAATTGAAGGTGCAAGGACTCACAGGTCTTGGAAAGCTTTCTGGGGAACGAAAGGCGTTTTTGTGCGCAAAAGTTTAAAACAGACCCAGAGGAAAATAATACCCGCCAGTCCTGCAAGCGTGAATCCTCCTATTTTGCGTCGTTTGCTGGCCTGAAAATTCTTGTTTATTGGTAGGGGGGTGTATGCGTATGCCATGGTCGGAAGAAACAAAGGAAAAAAAATAAGGAGGACAGAAAAAAAAAAATGTGGCTGCTTTCAATGCCTCATGAGTGTTTGGTGGGCATATACAGTATTAGTGATCTCTCACGCTCAGCCTCCAAAGGATTACTGAGCGAGTTAATGGGGGAAGAATGATGATTCCAGCGCAACATGTTAATGCAGAAAAATCAACAGCAACAGACTGGGACAATGCCTTTGAACATTATATTTTCCCGGATATCAACACATAGCACCGGCAGGCAAGCGATTACATCTGTGGTGGCCTGGACATGGAACGTTGCCACATATAGGTAGTGAAGGACTCAACTTGGAGGGGAAATGATTCGGTCATTGGCCGACAAGCACAGGGGAAGGAACTCCTACTTCCAATCCCCGCATAATACTGCATTGTCCAAATCAATCATAAAATATGTACAAGCAGGTCATATAATCGATGCGCAGCTAGATGTAGTCTTACCCGACTCAGCTGTCAATCGACTTCCATTCAACCCTGCTGCGCTGTATCCATATGAGCTGATTGAATTGAGTGCATGTAGCAGAGGTACTGTACTGGAGCGCTCCTCGCCGTTGGGGCAGCAAGTGCCTGAGATACGAAGCCTCAGACCTATCAACAATAGAAGCTGAGGACGAATAAAGGAAGAACGGCTTCCCGCCAGTATACTTTTCCTCGTATTTGGCCTAGCTATGGAAAGGAAGGTGAGAGAAATCATCTTCTGCTCGACTTCATCGCAATAAGGTGGGATGCTCTGAGAAAGAAGGCATAAATTAACACCGAAAATCAGGCCTGAGGCTGGTAATTATGTTCAAAAATGCGAGAGTTAAGCGGGATATACTATAGAATTTGGTAAGAGCGCTTAGAAGACTCTTCGTCGCTACCCATCGTTAAATGTCTTAATCTTGTTCTACATAGATAGATATATACAAGGCCCGAGAAGGTCAGAAATCTGTCTAAAACTTCCCAAGGTGACTCAATCACCAAAATAGGCAATATAAAATGCACTTTGACCGGCACAAGTTTTGACGGCTTGTCAGTAGTCCTGGTCTATCACGGTCTGAGCCCTGCAAGTGGAGCTCCCATAGATTCACTGTTTATTGCCGGCATGAAATACTAGCAAGTCCAACTATTCCGACTTAAAAATCCCGCTCAACGACAGACTAACCTGCTATAGCCGGTCAGTTTCCGAAGTCAGTATGACGACTGGCTCCTCGCTACCTTGCAAGTATTCTAAGCTTTCCCGATAGAAAGGTCTCGAAGAATCAATACCGGGGATCATATTATCAGGGATGCACTTAGCGCTGAGGTACACGAGACGCACTTGGCGTCGAGCTGAGTGGACATCATCATTCATATGAGAACGGGAGAGTCAGTTCATATGCCTGCCATCCAAAAGTGATAGAGACAGGCAAGCTGAATAATTAGGTTTGTTCTCTGTTTCTGGGAATAATGCGGAGATTAAATATCAAGGGCAAGGTGTTAATGGGCTGCCGCCGCCAAACCAGAGTGAGCATGTTTTTGTGCAGGTGGGCAGAAGCCACCTGTTACACAAAACTCGTAGCTTGATCCCAAATCCTCAATGTTCA
Organism: Collybiopsis luxurians FD-317 M1; assembly: GCA_000827265.1. Classification (NCBI taxonomy): domain Eukaryota; kingdom Fungi; phylum Basidiomycota; class Agaricomycetes; order Agaricales; family Omphalotaceae; genus Collybiopsis; species Collybiopsis luxurians. Next base: position 105,950 of record KN834766.1, read on the forward strand.
GTGTTATAAGAGGAGTCATTGAGTGCTGCACAGGAATTTGCTTCTTTGCAGAGAATTATGGCTAGAAAGAAAAGGGTCCAATGGTACTAGCAATATGGCTATGCGGAAAGCTAACACAAAACCCACATAAACTGCACTTGAGAGTCCAAATTGGGTTCAAGACTCAAGAATAGACCAGGCTCAATGCTGTTGGAGTACATGGTCCATAGTAGTTTAAGTATTTCGTGCTTTAATGTTTCCTTTTATGACTCCATATCCACAATAATTCCTTAGCACTTTATTTATTGCATTTTAGATCTTCTCTACTACTGGTGTTAGGTCTCATGTTTACTTCCTTCATTACAAAGTATACAGAGACAAACACTACTTATAACTGACCTACATATCTGCATCACCTCAGTTCATTTCTACACAACTGAGGTGAGTATTAAATTATTTCATTTATACTTTACATATTTACAGACTATCTACCTAGTGCTTACATCTCTTAATAGGTAGATAGTAATATAGTTGATTTCTACACAAATGAGTACTTAGTACTTACATCTCTTGACAAAGGCTCTCCACTTTGTATCTGCAAATACAAATCTATTGATATCAGGATTGTCCAGCCACTGCGCATCCGTAGCTACATATACCATAAGCGCCACTTTATTAGTATGATCCTATTGACTCATTCCACTTAAGTAGTAACAACAATTTTATCAATATTTCCATCTGTTGAGTCTATACCCTCGAGATTCCTGCATATTGTCCAACAATATCCATGTGATGTAGGCAATGCTATTTGCCTTCAATTTTCCCTGCTCTGTGTATCTGACATTGGTTATGGGCAAGCAAAGCATGTCACTAGAGATAATTGCACCCTGAGCATCTCAACTTCAGATCCAGGCTTGGACTAAATGAGCCCTATACCCATCCACATTGGTATATACTGTAGTTAGTTCAAAGTCAGCTCAAAAGCAATAAATTCAGTCAGAGGACTGCCTGCCATGTTAATCACCTACTCTTTCTTCGCCACCCAAAACTTTAAACACCTGAGAAATCGCGTATCCTGCAACTATTGAACTAGTTCAATGTCCATCCATATACAATATCCATGTGAATATTAGACTTATACATGCATGAAACATGAAAGTGCAACAATAGCGCAGAAGTATGAGGCCATTCTGTCCTCAGATTGCAGCACAACAACGGCAGAGCTACACTGTGTACAAGTAAGAAGGTACATGGAGAGCTTTGTGGAACAAGTACTGACAAGCTGATAAGGATAAAGTTTCAATTCAAAGGCAACTTGTTCTAGTTTACATAGTAGTACATTTCGCTTTTATAAGGATAAAATAAATGAAACTAAAATCAGCATGTATCAGGGAAGTTATCTTGGCCTCCTCACATGGACATGCTGACCTTATATGGAGATAGGACAATAGTCAGTTGTAATCATCAATCAACTTAGGATGAAATGAATGCCCTAAATGATACTTTCTCTCCAAATTTAGTAGCTGGTCAATATAAATCATGATATGTATTTCTAGTTGAATTTGATTTTTAAAGAAACAAACTGCATCCAGCTTCAATACTCAGTAAAAGAGTGAACAATGGTGCAAACAAGTGAGGGTGATTTCATTAATTCTAGTCAGTACGCTGCCTATATGCAGGTAAGAGCAAGGGAGGAGGAGAACTTCACACTGAATTTAATGCATCTGCAATGGCAATTTCATTGGGAACTCAAGAGACAAACAGTACATTCACAGATTTAATAATGAAAGATGTGGAGGGAGTGGGAAGTAAATACCCTTTTCATGGATTTTCTGGACTTTTGAGCCTTCTCGAGTACCAGTCGGGGCTGATATTTGAATTTAACTTGGAACTGGGAATCAATTAATCTATACCATCAAGCGCTTACCGGAGTGACATGGGTCCCTGTACATTACCATCAGTGGATCACTCGCTTGAGAGTGAGGCCTTCCGGCTTTCCATATTTTGCTATATAATTGCACTCACTATCTGGACAATTGAATCTAAGGAGGATGAGCAATTCTGTCATCATTTCTTGAGATTCAAATGTGATTCGGAGTTTGGCATTGTAGAATTTTAGTTTATTGTTATCAGTATCTTGGGAAGTGGTGTATTCTGAGAAGGGCATATTGGGTGAAGTGGTGAATATGACTTCGGGTTGGGGTTCCTAGACATTTGAGTGTGCATGTTAGTCAATAGCAATAGTGACTGAAGAGATGTACCCACCTTACCAAAAGTACAATTGTCTTTTTTATACAATGCCCTAAGCCTCAATGCACAAACATGGCAAATCTGGTGATTACATGCAGAAAGTGAGTAGTATTTCACTGGCTCTGTGCAGTTCCAGCAGATGTCTCCTCCATCTACACTTAATATGTCTGCAGCCTCAACTGTCTCGCTAATGTTCTCTTCACCCACAGCAATAGGAAGTTGAATGTCTGTCAAGTTGGGAGCAGAGGCAATAGGGATTCCTCCTTTATCAGCAGAGGTTCAGGATCCTTATCCTCCTCATCCCCCTCAACCTCTCCTATGACCTTTCCCTCTACTACCCCTCCCTTGTCCTGCTCTCCCGCTTCCACTACCTTGCCCACCTGACCAATTCTGCTGCTGCTGATTACTCACATTCATATTCATATTTGTTCAAGGGTGAGATTGGGTTTGAGCAGCAGTTTGTTGAACAGTAGCTGTTGCCATTCCGAGAGAACTTTTAATAGACAAAAAGTAGGATAAAGTTATGAAAATGAGTGGAGGGAGACTGAGTGCAAGAAATGAATTTAAACAAGAAATTTTGCATCAATGTGCATCTGGTGCATGAGTAAATTTCTCACCCTCGGCTCCAAATCTCCATTCTCAGAAGGCATGGGATAGGTCCAGGATCTGGATCCCCCACATCTATCTGGAATAGATTGAATTCTGGCCCCAGGACAGTGCATGTCCATGTTCTCAGCACTTTTCTCTTTGACAAGCCTTTCCACCTGATTTTTCTGTGCTCTTAACTTGAAGGTCAACTCCATTCTTACAAGTCAGAGTCGATCACATCAAGTACTGGCAAGAATCTGGCTGCTCTGGATAGACTTATAATCAATATCGTATACTTGCCTAGCATTGCATGCATGGCAATCCCAATTGTAAAATTTTTGGTTTTTGAAACCACATACATACTGTATACAGCTGAGGAGTCAGTCCAGTATCAACTCAAATACATCAGTAGTAATTAGACCATGTATAACAATGTAGTGATAAATTTGAGCTCCTCTGGCAGAACATAAAGTACCAGCCCTGCAACATACTTTGAAAGGTATAAGACTCTCTTGTAATCACAGCGGCTGCCCTCTGGATTCAGCAACACGATACTTCTGGGGTAGATGACTCAGCCGAGAAGAAGTGAGAACAACATTGCCTTGTTGATCCTGATTGATTTGTAAGTGAGGGGGTGATAAAGGCCCGGGTATTTCCAAATTATCAGGACAGGAATGCCATGTCAATGGCGGCTGTATCTCTAGATCATGAACATTTTGATGTTGAGCATCAGAGATGGTACCGGGATTTGCCTTGACACTGATTCCTAAATCAACTCTAACAATGACCAGTGTAGGGGTGATTGCCTAAGTTTAATGAGTTAAATGTTGTATCATTTAATGTCATAATGTTCGCACCACAATGACTGTCAGTAGTGGCTCCACTACAAGGTCATTATTGAAAGTAAATTCTTTCAATCCTAGGTAAGTCCGGATAATAATGCATGGAATCAGCGCAAGAGGATATAGCAAACCCGATTCAAGGCTAAAGATGTAAAAAACCAAAAATGAAAAGAGTTTTTTAGGATGACAGGAGTTCAAATGCACACTATTGCAACAGAATTTTTCATCTTTTTGCTGTTGGAAAAATCATGTCCCAAATATTGTTGAATAGTATTGGATATCCACCAGAGCCTTCCAGCTAGATAATCAAAATTAATAAGGGAGCCTTCTCATACCGTAGGTAATGCATGCCTATGAGTCCAGTCAGGATAAGGTTGGTGAGAAGATTTACTCCCAAGAATACATCAAATAAGAGCAGTTCAGCATCCAACTCAGTAAAAGTTGCCTTCACCACTAGTTTTTGTTCAAAAGAGACTGATGCAATGGCCATCCCTGTCTTGAGATAAATTTGATAGTCCTTTTAATGGAAACGGAACAACCTACCAGCGTTGATAGCAGATATTATGACCGGACCTACTATTACCCACTTCTTTGCAGCCCACATGATGTAGCAACGATACAACTTTACAAAACAGCTACCATTGGCAAAGGTTCATAGATAACAGGTTATATTCATTTGAACTAACCAGTAAAGTATCTGCTATGATACTGAGAATGGTTATAGGGTTGTCCATATGGAGGGAGACCTATACACTCACTTTGCAGCAGCATAGATAGCCCTTAATGCAAGCCTATTGACAGAACAGTGGACAACTTGTCAAAGGTTGTTCCCAACAATATGAACCAAAAATACATACACAATATTGTCACCAGCAATGAGAAGACGAGCACTTTCCTCATGTAGTGCAATCAAGCACAACTGCACAAAATCTATGATTGCCAAAACCACAGCCGCAGCACTCAAGAGGAAGAGTAGAAAAATGGACACTTGATAAAAGCGCTGCCGGCCTTGTCGTTGAAGCTGAAGATAGGTGTAAAGACCAAGAATGGTTAGATGAACCCCTGAGTATATTCAATTGATGAGTTTCTATACATGCTATGTCTTCATTTGCAGCTTGAAGATTTACCATAGAAAAGTATTTCAAACTAGTTTAGTGCATTGTTATCGAGTGATCAAATAACCATACAATTTACCCACAATTAGAATGATGAAAGTTGGTTGTAGAAACACTTGAAAGAGTGAAGGCATTGTCAGTCTTTTCAAAGGAGTAGGTGGGGCAGATATGGTGTTGGTCAAATGAAATAAGCAGCCGACTTCTTATACTGCCTATTGGAACTAGATCTGTCATGGCAATTGTTGGGATTTGGAAATCATCATAGATATCAGTATCAGTATAATGATTATGATCTATGATTAATGTTGTTGTTACCTGATTAACTATAGCCTACATTTACTGTATTGTAGTCTATGAATGCTTCTGAATCTGACTACAAGTGCATAGAATGTCATGAAATGCAGAGTTTTTGCAGTGGTGTTGAATTCTGTGTCTCCTTTACAGGCAATTTTATATTAATGGTGTAATTCTGAGGACACAAAGTATTGTACTCAAGCTGTCATCATGATAAATTACAACTTCATTTTGAGTCTAGACTAAGCTAGGTGGCAGTGGCATCTCATCGGTATCACTGCGCAGGGCATGAGTAACCATGCAGCAGTGTTGGCCCACTACCAACAGCAGGGCATCAACTTGTCACCCTTGCAGTGGTGTTGAATTCTGTGTCTGATTCTTGACAGGCAATTTTATATTAATGGTGTAATTCTGATGACACAAAGTATTGTATTAAGGCTGTCATCATGATAAATTACAAACCATTTTGAGTTTAGACTAAGCTGGGTGGCAGCGGCATTTGAGTCACCAGATACTCATCAGTGTCACTGCGCAGGGCATGAGTAACCACCATGCAGCAGTGTTGGCCACTACCAACAGCAGGGCATCAACTTGTCACCCTTGCAGTGTTGTTGAATTCTGTGTCTGATCCTTGACAGGCAATTTTATATTAATGGTATAATTCTGATGGCCCAAAGTATTGTATTAAAGCTGTCATCATGATAAATTGCAAACCATTTTGAGTTTAGACTAAGCTGGGTGACAGTGGCATTTGAGTCAATACTTAAGAATCTGACCCTGAAGTACAATTGCCAGTGGAGTAGTCGAGGCTTGGATGGGATGGATTACACTAATTGATAGTGGAATCCAACAACCAGCTAAACTCTGCACGCTCAAATCAAGATATTTTTTGGATATATCGATGAGGATCGGGTCTGTAAATATGATCCAAAAAATAGGTTAATAGTACCACACTCATTGATAAACTTACTTGAACTTTGGCTATCAATAAATCATCAAACCTATGCTCAGATTACTGGGATTGAACAAGAAGCATTATGCATACAGATCGTACTCCGAGTTGTTGAAAATTTCCAAGATATACAAATTTTGCTGGTTCACATCAACTTCGACTTGCATGTCGTGAGAACACAAGTCCTCTCCTATTGGGCTGTATCTTCTCCTCCGAATCACCTCTAGAGCACGTCGCACATGCATAGTCACCTTTCCGTCCAATTCCGGCTTGATTGGCACCTCTTTATTCATAAAATGCATGAAGTGAGCGGCACTTTGGAGGGCGAGACCGAGATCCTGCACTGTCTGTTTGACGGGGATTTGCACGCAAGCCAAGCCGGCGGATTTAATCCTTCGTCAGTAAAGTGGAACACCACGGTGTCGAGTTCGGTGGCACTGATGGCCATATCCGCGGCCTCGAGTGGAGTCATAATGAGGGATCGCTGATGTGGCTGTATACTCTTGATGACCTCAGACATGATACCACTGAGGTTCTCGGAGGCATACACATGAAGACTATCCTCAATAGCATGCTTTTGGACCGCCAAAGCACCTTCCTTAATCGGAAATTCCTCTCTGAAGTAACGCATGATCGTTCTATTGGATGACACCTTGGCAGCAGCAAGGACACCTAGCACCTCGGATTTCGGTGCTGCATCGTAAACCGAGTAAAGACTATCTCGAGAGACAAGCGCAGCACCATTTTCTATTACAATGCTATCATTTTCCATCCTGACGGGGAATCGTGGGTATACCCTAAGGGGTGGATTGTTGCGGAATATGACACGGTCCTGATTGAAACCTTCACATTGAGGGTCTTGCTGACTAAAGAACAACAAGTGAGTCTACGAGATCCCAAGCAAAAGAAAATAATACTCAACTCATCCAATCGCTGCATTTTCTTGATCAACTCACGGTGCGTAACATTCGATAGATGTGACAATTCTGCTTCGAGGGCTTTTAAAAGCGCGCTTGTGAACACGCCCCGATGGTTATTGTCAAGCTTGCGCTCCATCGCAACCTGTTCCTGGTTGCAAGCTGCCAGAAGTACATGAGATCGCATACCCTGGCGGCGGAAGAAGTCCGGGACTTCTCTACCTCTAGAGTGCGGGGCCCATATATCTTGGTCGAGGGTGAGGTATCTGTATTGTCACGACATTGACCATTCGGACATTTCCAGACTGGCCATGGCGTGTACCCGATCCTGAGTGGCAACAGTCGAATATGACCGTCTGTGAAAAAGATACGATAAGATTTACATAGTGGTGAGATCAGAAACCACGCACGATATTATTACCTCTTGCCTCTGCGATTTGGTCGATCAAGGCTCCAAGAGTTCGGTCCGGAATAGGATAATTGTTATCCTCAAAAGTGATCTTATCTAAATTTGGTCCGTCCACTTCGACTTTGGTATCCCAAGCGATGATGTTCTGGACCTTCTGAGTCGGTCCTCCTGCCTCCCATCCCTTCGGGGGTGTATTTTCCCCACCATGACCTGCATAGAAAATGAGGATCGGCCTACCCTTGTCTTCCTCAGCCACTGGATGAGCAAGGCTCTCTAGAGATCGGATGATATCAATGCGCTTAGCTTGGTCGTTGAGAAGCATCTCGACTCGACCCTGCGCGCCTAGCTTTTCTTCCACGAACTTTTTGACAGCTTTTGCATCATTAACAGCTCCAGAGAGATGTGTGACATACTGATAATCGTCAATGCCGATAATCAAGGCCGACAATTCTAGGTGACAAGGGGTATTGACTCTGTGGTGCATTAGCCTCGAGAAATGTGGAACATCCTAAACCAGACGTACTGTGGGTCGCGAGAAGATGACTGCAATGCAGACATTGTTCGTTATTCTGTAGATGTCACGGGAGTACAGAAATGTGAGTAGTGTATTCAGAAGTAATGACACTAAAATCATTCCAGTGTCGACTCTATATAAATGTTTGCTCTTCCAGCATATCATACGTTAGCGAAGTTTATTTTGGATATATTTTCTCGGCGGCTACCGAAGAATATATCACCTCCGCAAAAATTAATTGCAGTATGTGTAGAACCCTTTATCGCAACTGATTTTATCGACAGTGTATTGCTCACACTAGTAGTCCAATCTGAAATATTCAGAAATAACCTGGTAGGATTTTGATTTTCAGGGCCTGAAATATAGGATCGGCAATAAGCCGACTATAGCTACTGTCCGGTCCTTCTACTTCCGAGGTGTTACGTATTTGCAGAAAGTCGAGATGCATCTGGACTTAAGGTAGTAAGCATATAGGATCTTTCCGTCTCGGAGTCAACCCGAAGGAATTGGCCCCGTTGAAGTGTTTGGGGCAGAAAGGTTTATATGTCGACTGATTGATGGTGGAAAGACTCTCAAGTAGAGTGGCTACAGCAAAATACTAGCTTTGACGTTCATTGTTAAATGTTGGATAGGGATTCTAGGTCCGTCTGTGGTCCGACATATAATCTTTGTCATGTCGGAGTGTACTAATCTTTAGTAAAGCAAATGACATGGGTGACATGGTCACGATAGTCTTTCAGGTCGACCACGAGAAAGTCAATAATTTTCTTCCCTCCATAAGCATACTCGGGTCTTGACTACAAAATTTTATGCAGCTTGGAGGAGTGTGTAAGTTTAAGTGTTACTTGGCACTATACATAGATAGATAGATATTACACAGCGTGGTCCCCATGAGGAACTGTTGGAAGCGAAGGGGATATAGTTAATACAAAATTGGAAACATATACAGAGATCAAGTAAACTACATAACAGCCTCAGTTACTTCTCCCCGCAATCGCACTGAACCAACAATTACACCGCTGACAAGCTCAGTACCACAAACTTCAAAGGGTAGGGTAGATCAGAGGTGAGCGTTGTGGCAAAATATCAATACTCTGGACCTGAAGTCCAACACCCTACGCAAAGCCAGCAAGAAACTGATTAAATTTTGCAACCATTACTTGAATTGCTACACATCCAGGAAGGTTGTCAACGAGATCCGGCATACGGTAAATGTCTGTTTTTTTTTCCCATATCACGCATACCTTATCAATTAACTGTGCGGTGCCCAGAACCAAATCCAAGTTCAATATGATATGTTTTAGCCATAATAGGGCCTCCTCATCTGTACAGGCAATTGGAAAAGCATCCTCCAGATTTTCTAGAACAACTGCACAAAATTCTTTCTCAGTGATAACGCATTGTTCTGGGCTAACCACTATACGTTGAGTGAGGGCATGTTGAGAGTTTCCGGTTTACTGCGACAATATCGGCATGACTATGTTCCGAATCTTCTGGAGGAACGGGACCAACGGAGCTTTTCTGAGGGAATGAGATTATGGATCGACCGACAATTGAAGAAGGAATATCGCAGATCAAGGATTACTATTAAAATTTCTGTTTCTTCAGCGAGATTCTGACAGATTGCGGTTGCGAACAAGTCAGCGTGGGTCAAGGCCGCTGAAGCGTTAGTTTCGGATATTGGAATGGCCTATTGGTGATGTATCAGAGAGATCTAAGTCTGCGGTCACAGCTTGCCAACTTGTGGAGTTTTTCCGAAGACACCGTGTCCGACGCGTAACATATCATGATGGTGTTCATCCCTACAGCCTCCAATGGTACAGAGCTTGATTCTATGCTATGCATTTGACTCGACTATCTCAATTGTGCCATCGACTTTGGTTCCCAACCTGATGACACCACTGTTCAGCTGAACGCAATTACCACCCAAATGTGTTTTCATAGTCCGTCGTATCGATACGGTCTCATCTCACCAACCAACGCAACTACGATGTTACCTGAACCAATCCAAATCCACTGGGCCAATCTGAAACAATCTGACTACTCACGACTTAACCCGAAGTCAAAATCTCGAAACTCAGGTGCGTATATGGGTAATTTTTTTCTTGAATGAACTGATTCTAGGCAACGCAACTACGCTACCCGCTTTGTTCGCCAATGATATACAGAGTTGATTGTTGACACTTTTACCATCCACGGTGTTATTTGTACTGATCTTCCTTCCTCGCCGATGTCAACAAAACCCCCGCGGCAGAAGCAGGCCTCATCCCTTCATTAAGCCTTTCTGGTCAATTATGCATGAGAACTCGAAGCACCTATGGGTGATCTGGATCTTTTTACTGAGGATTGGATTGGTGATGGTGATTCCAATGATAGCTCTCTCTCTCTCTCTTCAGATTCAAATTTGGACCCAGACTCCTATTTTCTAATAAATTCCTTTCATGGCCGGGAAATGATTCCTATTTCAACTGTATATCAAAGCCTTGCCACACGCTGGTCTCCTCCTGCTCTCTCCCCATCCTTGACCCTGAGTCTGGGGAGGCGAGGGCGGCGGCGGCCTGGAGGATGCTGTCTAGACAGGAAGACAGATGTATCCTTAGGCGCTAATACTTATACGGAATATGCCCATGTGCGAGTAGTTGCTCTCTTGGATATATGAAAATCAGATCAAAATCTCGAATACAAATAAACACGACGAAAATTTCAGAACTGCGAAATTTTACCCAAACGGTTATAGTAATAAATTGCTTATCCAATTATCCAATGGATCTACCCGGGGTACAGATCATACCCTCTCCGTTCTCAGACTTTGTTATGTTTGATGAACCTCATGATACTCGGCAGAACTTCGCCAGAAAATCACATTCAATTTGTCATGAGACCCAGTCAATATAGTAAGATATTTTGACCTTGCTCCTCGAATCCTGGAATCTACTGGTCTTCATTTCATTTATTTAATTGCTTTTCTTACAGTTTACTTGAGTGATATGAATAGGTAAGCTCTCGTACATTAACAGTTTAGCCTTATTGTTACGCGAACTGCATTTTGGTTAAGTTATATTTGTGTGAAACTTACTGAATAATCAATGGGTAGGCGGGTAAGCTCATCATCGACCTCATCTGATGCACAAGCTTAGCATTCTCAACAGTAACAGTCAGTTAATTCAAGGGAGTTACATTCCAAGCCTGAATTTATGAGTTCATTGAGCCCCGAGTTACCGAAATCAAGCCGGTCGTGTAAATTCTTTGCACCAGTTTTTGATAGCCTTCACAAGTGTCTAAGCAATGTTTATTTTAAGCATGGGTAACCGAGTACAACGTAAGATGATATCTCAGATTCGCCAATGACTCTGCATGAGGGCGGTATTATGCGGAGTGGGTATTTATATAGTTTGATAGCTAAGTACTAGACCCCACAGCAACCGCTTCAACAACTCGTCTCCAGTGAGAGTGCCGTCGCGTTTACTCCCCATAATGACGCATTGGAACCCGCAGGAGGTTCAAATTCAAATGTATGGATTACTTACAGATCTTCTTCAAAGGCTTAGGTTTAACTTGTATTCATAGAAATTGGGAACGCTACGTTGGGCTGATTCAATTTGGTGCGTATGGAGCTTAAGCCGAGTCTAGTCAATCCTCTGTATATTGAATATCTGTATTTCTCAGTGATTTTGATCTATGATTGGATCCTCACTTGGGACCAAGAAGTTGAACTCTTCTGGAAACATGACTGCAAGAACCTTCCAGCAATTCTCTTCTTTGTTAATCGATATTTGAATCCCCTGGGCAATATACCCATTTTTATTCTTTACTTTTGGCCTGAGCCAGTGATCCCGGATAATGTGAGTCACGGATTTGCTTGGAGACCTGTGTTGTTGACTTGTGTAGCCATTATTAGGGTGAGCAATGCTTGTAACCTCATTACACACACACTAGGTTTCAATTATTGTTCACTTCCTTAGAGGCCGTCATGTAGGCATCTATATACAGATATTGATGGTCTTTTTAGAGATCACTATCAGCTGTATGATGACAGCTTTTTGCAAATGTTATTCCACTGACATTCCTGGTTCTCAGCACTCTTTATCCTCCGAGTCACAGCTTTATATAGGGGAAGTAAAAAGATCAGGGTGTTCCTGGGTGGTTTAGCTGTGAGCATGGTCTGCAATGCTGTGGTCAGTATTCTACACTTTCAAATTTGAATTCACTAGTAATCAAGTGGCTGCAGGTACAGATAGTTTTATCAGATCCAGAGCCTCCGCTTGCCATTGAGTCTCTGTTAGTTGCAGATCTTATAGGCAATGTACCAATCATTTCAAATTCACAGTAAGCTTCCCGATATGTCCAATTACGGAAATTTACTCAGCGATTATTTCATTAGAGGACACCGTGCGTCTGACTGCTTAGGTTCTCCCGAGCAGCAATTTTTATTCTGTACAGATCAAGCCTATATTTGCATTGGGCTATTTATTTTTGATGTTACTGTCTTTTCTTTAACTGCTTGGAAGACAATTTATATGTTTAAAGGTAAACATATTCAAAGAGGAATAGGAGCAGTTATCATACGGGATGGTGAGTAAATGCCAAGGCTCCTTTACTGTTTTGGTTACACTGTGTTAAATTAAAGGTCTCATTTACTTCGGAATTATTACGGCTGTCACATTGACAAATGCCTTCATTCTTGCAGTAGGTTGCTTTTTCCTTTGTCAAAGTCCAATGTCTGATGTACTTTGTTTTCTCTCTAGTTTGGGCCAGTAAGATCTTTTGAAATAATCTAATTTGAGTATGTTGCACTCAATTGATTAAAATCAGGAAGTACTAAAGCAGATGCTGAATATTTTGATTACCATGTAAGTCTAAGCTTGTAATCACACAACCTGAGTCAAATATAAAACATCTCTCTTTTGATATAGGCTGTCCAGCATATTGATGTCACACATGATGTTTAATTTGCGGGAAGATAAGTACAGCGTGGAATATTCAACTTTATCACTAGTATCAGGGGTATTGTTCGCCCACCCGTATGGAGGAAATGGAGCGGCATTGGAAGTTCAAAATTTGCCTCCATTACAATCTCAACATTCTCAAAGTGGGATAATTTGACTACTTCCTAGACTAAAAATTTGAATTTCTTGGAACATCAACATGTGTAATTGCCTTGCCCTGACTGGTCATTGTAATCTAAATTCAATCTTTTTGTTTTAACTGAAATGTAAAGCGCTGTTACCAACGTTATGGGGGTTGGTTTACCAATGTCGTGCAATAGTTGAAGCTAATGTTGGGAGGGATCTGCCTCATAACTATACGGTACGGCTTACACTTACGGCTTTATGGGTACCCACCCGTGTACTTTACTTTTGTCAGGGATCCAAATGTATGGTTATCTTGGCAAACTCATTCAACTTGTCACTTCAGCTCATCATTTCTGTATGGCTACAATTAGCTAACAGCAAGAGAGTTTCTACTCCAATGTTAGTTAACTGTGGGCATCCAGTCCCTGCATATCCGTCACATTTGCAAATACTGAAGAGTTTTACACCCACTAATATGGTTGGCAACTGACCCATTGCATTCGAATTTGTTAAGAAATGAAGCATCGTCGATACAACCTCAACATGAGGAGGGATCCGGACATGGCGGTGTGAGACCAGTACGGGTTGCGGCAACACGCGGGGACGGGGGATTTTGACAGTAGGGCATGAGAGTCGATGGGATCCAGATATCGATATTGGCCTGGCCGTCAGTCGTTGATGTGTCGAGAGGTAGATACTTTACATTTGTCGAATGAAATGGGTAACGTAGTTGTGTTGTTTAGAATCCATTCATTCATTCAAAATTACCCTTACACGCATCCTCGTTTCGGGATCTCGAGTTCCAGTAGTCGGGTTAAGTCCTGCATAGCCAGGTTATTTCAGGTCGGCGAGGTTGATCCAGGATGGGTCAGGTCAAATTGTAGTTGTATTGATTGGTGAGATGAAAGCGTATCAATATGGACCAAATAAATGCGTTTCAGTGGTGCTTACGTTCAGCCGAACAGTGGTGTCATGAAATTGAGCATCAGAGCCGATGACCCGTTTGAGATAGTCAAGTTAAATCAATAGCGTCGAACGGAGTCAGTGTACAACCAATTCGTGGTCACGTTGTGTTACCAGCTGGATTCACGTCAGAAGCGGTACTTATCAGAGTTGGGGAAGTAGAAATTAAAATACCACTGACATTGTGATTGTTATTGAAGAAAACTAGGGTGTACTCACCTCCACCTGCAATCTGTCAAACCCCCACCGCGCGCTTGTCTCCTCCTGCTCCCTTCCGATCCTTGACCCTGGTTCTGGGGAGGCGAAGCAGGCGGTATAGTCGAGCTCCCCTGGCTGTGGCTGACTCGAACGGTTGCAAGAACGGCTCGTTCGACGTGGGTAGCGTCGTAGAGGACAGATAGGGGATAGGGGTAAATAGAGGTGGTGGCATCGAGTTGGTAAAATTATAGAGTTTGACCGAAATGAGCGTTGTTTGACACTTAGATTTAGAGTGTGAGTTATGGGGGGGAGTTAATTAACTGTCCATCTCGTAGCCACAGTACTTAAGATACCAAATACGGGTAAGAATAAAAGGAATCTAAACGGGTAAAATGTCTCGAAACGGTCGAAACGTCGGAATGTCTATATGTAATGAAATAGGAATAAGTAACAGGATCAAAAGTGAACAGTGGAATAAAAAGAATCCGGGAACGGATATGTGGAATAAGGATAATACGTACTCAGGGCAGAACGCCCTACCACAGCGGTGGCCCCGGAGGATGCTTTCTAAGCGGGAAGGCAAATGAATCCTAAGCTACTGATACAAATACGGCATATGCCCATGCGCTAGCAGTTCTTTAAAACGAATACACAGGTCACTTAAGAATCAAGACAAACTAATTAGCAAAAAATCCATACCGTTTTAAATCTTCAGCTCACCACATAAGCCTCCCATGTCCCCACCCTTTCGCTATATTGTCGCACTCGCAATCCGGGTAGTTGAACCAGAGGAGGATAGGTGATTCTATCTTCGGAGGTGAAAAAGACGCATCGGGTGAGGTGGTTAATGGATATTCCTGTGTGTGGGTGTTAGTCGATAGCGTAGAAGAGATGGCTTTAACGTACGGGTTTGAGCAGCGAATTATTGAGCAGTAGCTGTTGCCATTTCGAGAGGAGTTTTGAAAGAGATAATAGTATGATAGAGCTATGTGGATGTGTGGACGGAATTGGGTTTAAGAAAAGAATTTAAAGAGAAATTTCGCGTCACCTTTACTATTAGCCCAGAAGCGTCAATTCGGCATAGGTCCGGGATCCGGCCCGCACATGGATAAGCAGGGCATCGGACACCGTCATTGTTTCTTGAGATTCGAACGTTAAGTGGATTTTGGCGTAGTAGTACTTTATCTTTACCTTCCGCCCCTAGTGAACAGGAGGAGGAGTAGGCATATGCGGAAAAAGGCATATCAGAAGAAGTGGTAAAGCTGACTTCGGATCGGAGCTCCTGGACTAAGCGTGCGTGTTAGGCAATAGCGATAGAAGATACGGAAGGATCCGGCGGAATACACCCCGCATAATAAGTACAATTGTCTTTTATCTAACGCCCTAAGCCTCAATGCGTAAACATGGCATGTCTGGTAATTACACGCAGAAAGCGAGTAGTATTTCACCGGCTGTGTGCAGATCCAGCAAATATCGCCTCCGTCTACGCTCATCACCTCCGCTGTCTTAGCTGCCTGACCGATGTTCTCTACACCATTAGTAGTAGGGGTTGGACCTGGGAGCGGAAGCGATAAAAGTCCCTTACTCCTTCCGGTCATGAGCATCGGTAGAGCTCTCAGCTACTCGATTTCCCTTCTCTCCACCTCGAATTTCCGTAGCACCTTTTACTCCTAAATCCCTCCCTTGGCTTCCCTACCACTGCCTTATCCGCCCGACCGATTCTGCTGCTGCCGAATATTCGTACTTGAGTTCGGGTTTGAGCTGCGGTTTGTACTGTAGCCATTTTATTGAAATCGGAAGAAATGACGATGAGTTTTCATAGAGATTAGACATGCTAGATAGAGAGATAAAAGCAAGATAGAGTTGTGTGGATTGAGATTCCGGTAAACTGCAAAAAAAGAAATTCAAAACATATGAGGTGATGACTAAAACGTAGCGTGTTCCTATTCCCATCCAGATACTGGCCTCAACGAATGCAAGACCGAGCTTCTAGGATACCGTCTAGAAAATGTGTTAGGCACCGATTTTGTGTGTGAGAGTCTGCGACTCCAGACTGTCATCTACGCAAGCTAGAGGAAAGATTGAGTGGTGATTCTAAAATGTTACAGCAGGGAGTCTCGTTTCTTAGTTCCTGCATTCGACCCCTTCATCCTTCGGGTTTATCTTGGCCGAGGTGGTGGTGGAGTTTGAATTTTGGAGCAATAGACTGCCCGCCAGTTATCTGATTTTTTCGCATTCAATCAATGTAACATATCATGGAGTTCATTCTTACGGCACCTACAGCACGGTAACTCAGGAATGACTCCACAAGTTAACAGGCTGTGACTGCAAATTTAAATCTCCAGGTAGATCCGTATCGAGAGATTTAAGTCGACGGTATACTGCCGTATAAGAAAGGCCGCTTGTTTCCTTTGACCAATATCACCTCTACCACATCTGCCAACTCCAAGATGTACCGAACCTTCGACCACATACGACCGTTGTTCATCATGTTAATTGTGGGTAAGATGTGTGGCTGGTTAAAGACTCAATGACAATCCCGCTTTACTAGTTTGAACTAGTGTCCTACGGTGAATTCTCAACGGAAAGGTATTGTGCTAAAAAACTCATAAAATTTGACATGTCTAGGAGCATATATAGTCATCTTTAGCCTCTACGTCTATCTTCAATTTCAGCACTTCGGGCGGCAACGCTTTTACCAACTGTCCATTTTTCTTCTCTTCCTTCTGAGTACTGCAGCTATAGCTTTGGGACTCCAAAGATTTGTATCCTCGGTAGTGGATGATGACACAAAAGTCTCCAAGTCGACTACAATTTCTGAAGACAAAATTGCGTATGTATTTGTAGTCTATGCTCTTGGTTGCCTTTTAGAATTTGATCACTGTCATGATACAGCTGTGCGTTAAGGGGTATCTATGCTGTCGCAAGGTGAGCGGTTAGGTCTCCCTCTATCCCAGCCGCCCTGTAACCATTCATAGCATCATAGCGGATATTCTACTGGTCAGCCAAAATGAGTTTATCATGTTACCTTTGCCCCTGATAATACTTCTTTTGTCAAGTTATATCGTTGCTATATAATGTGGGCTGCAAGAAAATGGGTAATAATAGGTCCTGCCGTAATATCTGTTATCAACGCTGGTAGGTCGGGGCCCTTCAATGAAGAAGAAGAGAATAATGAGATTCCCTTCACTACAGGGTTGGGCATTGCATCTGTTACTTTTGAAGGAATATCACATAGAAACATTAAGTCAGAGCTTGCCCTCACCCCAGTTCGGAGAATTTTATATGATGTGTTCTTGGGAGTGAATTTCCTCACCAACCTTACTGTGACCGGACTCATAGGCAAGCATTACTTGGGATATGAAAAGATTCTCCCATGATAATTTTAATCCTCTAGCTGGCAGGCTCTGGTGGATATCTCGTGCTACTCGGCAATATTTGGGACACGATTTATCCAGCGGCAAGAGAATGAAAAATGTGGTTGCAATGGTGTGCGTTTTAACCTTTGTTGTACTGAACAATTATTCTTATCTTTTGTCTGATTAGCATTGAGTCGGGCTTACTGTATCCCCTTGCACTGATTCCCTCCATTATTGTCCAAACTCTCAGGATAACTGCTGTCGGAAAAGTATTCCCTTTACAGGAGCCCTTACTGACAGTCATTGTGGTGCGAATATTCTGACACATTAATATCATTAACATCTAACACCTAAACCCAGGCAATTGCCCCTACAATGATCATGGTTATGATTGATTTGGGAGTCAGCATCCAGGCCAATCCAGGCACCATCTCTGTTCATGTTCCAGAAAGATGGCAGCCGATGGTACACACCCCTTCCCAAGATTTGGAGATTTCCCGGCCTTTAAGGCTTTCTCCCTTACAAGTAGATCAGGATCATGAAGGCGACATGGTTCTCACTTCTTCGGCGCTTAACCACTTACCCCAGAAGTATCGTGTTGCTGATTCCGAGGTATACTAATTGCCTCACAAGTAAATGCAAGAGATCTTCGAACCAGCTTGAATATGTATTGATTACCAATAGATATGCACTGTTCATCTTGTCTCAGCTAGACAAATAGAGTCATTGACAGTAACGGATGTAAGCGTTCTCATTCATGCTGGAAATTGCAACACATTCAATTGCCTATTGCTTGAACAGTAAATCTCCTACTTTTGGTTCTGAAACAGCTGATCAGGTCTAAGTCGAGTCAAGGTCTGGAAAACAGAATCCAGCACACTCTCTCCGAGTACTCATTGCCAAGTACTACATGTACACAGACTCTGCATGCATTGTGTATGCTTACAGGATTTGGAATATGCCAATATTAGATCTGGACAAGGGGTGTGCTGCACAACACGATGTTGAGGGGGAGGGGGTCCAGGGACCCTTATGACCCAAAGGTACAACTTACATTTCCTGTATATAGAACTATAAAATGAAGCCAAAGAACAAGTTCAATAGTATCTCACAAATATCTTGCGTAATCTAAACTGCTCCAGACTACAGGATCCAAAGAAATTATGGAAGATTAGATTTTGGGATCAGTAGAAGCTCAAGCTTTACGCATAGGTAGGCAATATGGACATGGGTAATTCTGTGCCTAGATGATATGTCAACATCTTCCAGCCTTCTTCCAGCATTGGAACATTGTACTAAATTGCCCAATGAGCAGCTCATAAATCATAGCCACAGTCATCCCAGTATTTATGGTTTCCACAATGAATAGATAGAGAACCTAAACCTTCAGCATATGTTTAATTGTTGTTGCAGTATCCACATACAAAGAATTGAATCCAAGTTTGGTCCCTGGCAACCATGGCGATTGTTATCCACACCTAACAGCAGAGGCAATTGGCAGGGCCGCTAACCTCTTGTAGCCTTGATAATAGGTAATTACCTGCAAATGATTCAGTTAATCACATCAGCCTTGTAGAGAGGCTGGTTTGTTAAATGTATGAACCTGCGGGAGAAGTACCTGGGTCCCATTGCATGTCAAGGTGAAATGTAAACCAGCAGTGATTTGGCATACATCATACAGAAACACATTCAAATTGATGCCAAAATAATATGGTCCCAGCCTGTGAAACAGTCAAGTTATTGCTTGGTTAGCTTTAGGAAGGATACTTACACTAATGGTGGAGTAGGAGGAAGGGCCATTCCACTGGAAGAAGAGAAGCAATAGAAGATCTGGGGTAAATTGTGTTTTGGGTATATTTTTAAAGTCAGACTCATATGGGCACAAATTATAACAAGATTTGGCAGTGTGCTTCTCCGAATTCAGGTAAAATGAAAATATTCTGAGCTCTGAACTCGGATGAATCCACCAGCCAATCAACGGTACCACTTTATACTATTGTTTCACATTTATTTGTTATTCTACGGTATATATGGCGCGTATATACGAAATAGAGACCAACCGTTCCGATGCTCCCAATTCAGTCTGTACGAAATAACCTACCTTCGAACCTTATTAATAAAACCTACCTTTGCAAGCATTTGTCTCCTCGGATGGCCTTCCCCTTCCCCGCCATCTTCGTTTGGATATTTACGCATAATCTAGATTATACAGTGAGTCTTCGATGAATGCAACACGCACCGCGCATGCAGGACGCACCGGCATCTTATAGTCCTCCTGCTAAATCCAACTCCGACAGGTGTCCTAAATAAAACGTCCTTTCTGGAGGTAAATAGATTGTGCGTCCGTCATCTCTCCCCTTGTCGGTAACTGTTAGCGTTCCTGCGACTAGCCCATCCACCACTATCACAAATACTGTTCCAATTATTATGTTCAGCACTGGCACACCTGCCAGAGACGATGCTAAAACGAAATGAACTTCAGAAGCAACTGGTCTACGAGACTCCAGACAGCATAAAAATAAATAATACTTTCTGGAGCATTCATTGTTACTTTCAGTTTATCATCACTTCCCAAAACTTTTAGTGAACATTCCAGCTAAGTCTTGAGGTCATTTTAATTATGTATTTGAGTTGTTGGGATGGACGAGGTTCTTTGATGACTATTGAACACTAGTCAAATCGATTAAATACTATCAATGGTAGAACAGAATCCTCTTCTGCATCAGGATTGGTATAGAGTTTCTTCCATCAAGTTGGATAGACTTGACTTAAGAAGTTATCTCAGCTCCAAAATCTGATCGAAAACTAGACTCTACTTTTAATTCAATCCTTCTCTTGCTTGTTTTGATAGTCATCTGATTGTCTTTCAAATAGCCAATCTAATGGCTGAAAGCGCTCCCGAACCTGGTGCAAATAAGTGTGAGATCATTGAGAGTATAACCAGGGTTTTACTGTCTAGCCTCCCTATGCGAGCTCTCTTGAGTATCCAGATCGAATAATTCACTGTCTAGTGAAGTCGTTTCTGTCCGGGACTGAGAAAATTCAATGTGCCGTTGCTTATACTCAAATGCATGTAACCTGAATTGCAATAACCACTTACAATTGAGTGTCGAAAGGCTATTGATTGTGAAGGAGTGCCGATAGTAGCAGCCTGCCTAACCCCCAAGTTTTCCATGAGCAGAATATTATCCTGAGATTGTTCAATGGCAACTCGCACGGTCCCTTTCCGTGCATTGAGTGTAGAAACAATAGCATTGCTGTATAGCTTTGGAAGCACAAAGTCAAACGTGAAGCATCTGTTTGAGAATCCCTGTCAAGATCAGCAGACTTAAACATCTAAACTTGAATGAGAGGCTGACAAGGCACTGTTCGGAAGGGTAAGAAAAAGGACATTATCAAGGATAGCAAAGGTCTGAGTGACAGCGCCTGTTTGAAGCGTGGCTAGAGGACAAAAGTAAGCTGAAGGGGGATATGTCCTCAACACAAATGACTTACTTCTGATGATGCGGTCGATCACATCATCGGTGTTTTTCATCCCAGTTTTTCGTTTGATCTGCCATAGATCAATAGTTAGAAAAATGCTATAGATATAAACATACCAGGCTTGCAATGAGCGATATACATATAATAATATCCGAGGCTGAAAACCGGGAGATCATGTTCCTGAGTTCATAGATAATACTTAAGACACACCTGAAGCACAAATAGACCAAATGATAGCGGGAGGATCTACCATATGTTTATTAGCATAGCTTTGAGCTCTGTGAACCTGTATCCCAGTCCAGAATCCACCAGCTAGGGAAGAATAAATAAAGACAATCAAAATGACGTTGAGCAGTATTTACCCATAGATGTAAGGGATGACAGGCATATCAATGCCGGTATCCAATTACTTGCAATAACCACATGAATTCTCCAGGCATAAAAGAGTTGAACTGGTACGGATATAGCTGTCTAAAGTTTGGGTAAGTAAACACAGTCTTGGAAAACACTATATTCAAGTTTTTTTTTACCGCTAAGTAAGGTTCTTTTGTAGTTCCATGGGTAAGGCGTGAGCTTTTCCAATGGCTTGAATTTACTAGGATCTGCTTACGACCAGGGAGCACTAGAAAGGAAATATAGAAATTAATTATCCAATTATGAAGAGGCTCACTTACAGGTTGGAAACTTTGTCATAGGTAAATCTGTACCTGGAAGAATAAAAATACTGATTAGCAATTTCCAACTCACTGACCATGTCCAGACTTTTACCAAATTGTCCGACGAGCGGCTGATAAATTGTGGCTAAAATCATGCCGGAATTTATAGTCTCTATGGCGAAGAGATAGAAAACCTGAAAGCCGACCGCTCGAAATCTGTTTCAATGTCAAATGTAATAGTCACCTACAAAAAGGCGGAGCAAAAGTCGATCGCTGGAAACCATTCTGATCATTGATCAACCCTCTTACAAACGCAGATGACGGACCTCTTGTAACCCTGATAATATATCAATGTCTGCCTCAAGATAGATTAGTTGTTGAGAGGTTAATAGGTGACCAAGACTTATGAACCTGCAAGGCAAGCACCTGGGGCAAATTGTATATTGATAAGAAAAGCAGGTATCGCTTCACTCACTCCATAGAACAGAGTATTCAAAACAACACCAAAGTAATATGGTCCCAAGCTACAAATTGCCTCTTGATCAGGTTTTGGACTTGAAACTTAACATGCATGTACCTACACCAGCTGTGGAGTGGCAGGAGAGGTCATTAGCGAAGAAGGAAAATAGAAATCTGGGGCAAAGATCTGACCGTCTTGATCTAGACTCTAATGACGTTTATAAATCCCGAGTAGTCAGGCCATCAGCTAGTTTTAACATTGCGCGCTTATTGCTATCGGCGGACGTACTAGTAGCTCCAAAATTAAGTTTAGATAAGAGACGTCTATGGGACTATACCCGCTATGGATGTATCAATCTATCCATATTTTAAGCCGGGCCACGTCTATCAGTCAGCAGTCGGGAAGGATTTCAATCAGTAAAATCACTAAGCTAAGTTCGGTCGGACTCCACAAGCTCACCGTGCTGCTCACCCGCTGGTCCTGGAAAATTCTCTACCCCAGTGGTGACACTCGGACACCCCACACCGAGAGGCGTCGTTTATCCTTTATATGCGTTTCAGCTTTTCTCGCAAATCCATACTTGAAATTCACGCCCCTATCTTGAACTAGCCTTGCCTGAAGGGTCCATGTTCGAAGCAGCTCTGAGTATCCGAACAGAAACTTAAGGTCCGCTCTCTCCTCGTGAGGACGTAAGGATCACAATGACTCTGAGACCCAGATACACCCAAAACACGGCGGTATAAACGCTTGATCTCAGTCAGCTCAGGAATGCCAGTTTCCATCGCCAAATTCTTTCACTTATCCCAACTAAACCGACTATATCACCCATTTTGAACCAGATACTAATAAGTAGAAAGAATAGATTGTAACTACTAGATTAGACGGCCTGTATATGCTCGACTTCCGGATGTTTGCTCTCAACGGATTGAGTAGTCCCACTGCCATCCGCCGAGCCAGTTTCCAGCGCTCTTACCTATACAATAGACTTGAGCAGAAAGTTTATGGTCGAATGTAACGTAGAAGCTCACCGAAGCTTTAGTAATAGAATATGATACGTCGTCGCCGAAGAGTGCATTGTGGATGTTCTGGACCAGGTTGCTGTTGTAGGGAGCAGGACGAGCGTTGAAGGTAGCAATCAAGATATTACTGAAAGATGCAACCCAAATTAGAGAAACAAGCTTCGTTAGTGGATCAACGTACGTGTAGAGCTTCGAAAGTCCAAAGTCCCAGACGAAGTTTCTACATGAAATGTTAATTGCGTGATAGAGGAAATTAGCAGTCAGCTATTAGCTTACATCGTGTTTTCCTGTCATTATTAGAAACGTAACTGAGTAGAATCCCAAGCAAGTTCAAAGCATACATACCGGCTATGGGCGAGTAAAGTGATTCAAATCAGTACATCGCTTGTAGACCCTGAAGTAATTTCAACATACCTGAGTCACAAACAGAACGACATCCAGGATGGCGAAGATTGCTGTGAGAACACCCGTTTGGATCGTGACTGAAGGGGGAGATAATGAGAGTTTGAGAGACTCGTGATTTGGGGAACTTACCCTGAATCGCTCTAGTGGTCGAGTGAACACTGTGCGGGCTTTTCCTACGGTTTCGGAGCTAGAGGGGTATTAAGGGATGGGATCATGAGTGACAGAAAGTCAAGGTTACCATGATGAACGTCAGAGCCATCGTCATGAAACAGTCAGCGGCTGTGGTGAATGAGGACCAGACGATGCCGGGGTGGTTAATCTGGCATAAGAGGGTGGTCATCAAACAGTCCATCATTGGCAGTACCTTCATAAACATACCTCCACTTTTCGCAAATACGTCTTGACCAAGATCACAGTCACACCTGTCCAATATGCTCCGGCTATGCAGCAACAGCCATTAATGAGAATACGAGAAATCGGCATCAAAGGGGCACCGACCGATGGATCCAATTGCACAGACAGAAATTGCCAAGGGCATCCAGATGCTACGGGTGTTGACATAAATTCGCCAAGCAACAAAGATCTGGTTCAAGGGGTTGAGTTGGCTTTTCATTAGTGACGACCATTACCGACCTGCATGGGAGTACTGATCAAGCTTGTTACGAAGGGCTCTGTTCGCCTTTGAATTAAGGCACAAAAACTCCAAAAAACAAGACGTACGAGCAGGCAGATCTAGGGATAGCTGTCTGTCAGCGCCAGCGAGACGGATTTGGCCATAAGTTTAGAACGTACATGTCGGAAAGAATGTCAGAGCCGCAGGGGTAGCTGGAAAGTATGGTTAGGTTGAACAGGGCTTTTGCGACTGGTACTAAAGTACGTACCATATTGTGACATCAAAGGCTCCCAAACGATAGCTATTCCGAATCCTGTATTAAAAGTTTCCAAAATAAATAGATACAAAACCTGTGAAACGAGTCGTCAGGTAGAATGCACCAGAAGGAAATGGATGTAACGGACAAAGAGTCGTATCCATGTCTTGTCCCTGTTAAGAAAAGTACTGAGAATCGCGCATACAGTAGTTATATGAAAAAGAATTTACGTGCGGAAGGTTTCCCAGTAGTGCCAGAACTATCAAGAAATCATTATGCGGGTGTAAAGACCACGCCTAGGTCGTTAGCGTACCTGCACGATGAGAGCCTACAGTCGCAGAGTGTCAGACACGTCAATGGTAAGCTACTGCAGTATCGTGTCACGTACTCCTTCCATTCCAATGTTGAGCATTACTCCCAGGAGAAAAGGTCCCAAGCTACGCAAGAATCAGTAAGAATCAACTAAAGATAATATTGCTCCAATTACACGAGTTTCGGATCCGGTCCATCAGCCATTTCAAGAGATATTCTCTCGTAGCGAGAAGTTGAGACTCTTAAGATAAAAAAAAAAGATGGGATAATTGATCATCCGTAGTTTAAATACCGACTTGGTGTATTATCAGGCACTTTTTGACCCGCTCTATGGGAGATGAGTTTTATCTCACTGCAAAGGGACAACCGCCTTTTGACGCAATGCTCGGGTGAAATCTGAATTCATGCCATCTCCCCTCTTCGGGAGAAGTGAAATCCTATTAATAACAGGGATGACCGCCGTGGAGTTGTCAAGGGCCGAGCAATTTAAGTACGAGACTAGCCGAAGAAAGTCCACCGATATCAGCTCGGACAGCCCCAGGAACTCAACCCAATAGAATACTATAGAGTGCAAAAAAGACGTTGGAGCAATTTGTTGACTTCAATCCTTCTCATCTTCCCGTCATTGGGCGCCCTTAGTCTGGATCAGAAACTGACTGTCTTGTTAGTGTCGCGAGTTTCTTTTCTTTGTATCAATACAAATGGCCGTATGACGGTATATATCAAAACGTAACAGACACTGCCCTCATAAACGTCTCCAAGTGCCGTTGACATCGATCCGATGGCTCGGTCTTAAATAGCCAACGCGATCACCAGTCGATTTTTTTTCCTTCAGGCCTCAGCAGCGATACCGATACCCAATCTACTTCTTTTTCTCATGCGATGGCCTCCCCACCCACTCCACAGTTGGTGTAAGTACCTTAGCTTGCTTCTGGCTCATTGATAAGGAATTGACGAAGATAAACTGGACTACCCAATACCCCGCAGATTAGGGCCATATTACTTTGGCGTAGCTTTGAATACTTTTCTATACGGTGTAAGAGTTAAATGACGGCCGAGCTTACATTTTCCTATTGACGTGAAATCCGGTCCTGTGTAGGTTCTGGTGCTTCAGGTTCGTATACCTTTTGTAGCAAACCTAAACTTTCGGCAATTAACCTCGCTCGATTCAAGGCGGTGATATACTATCAGGGTTACAAGAGGTCGGTGATTATTTACTAATGAGTTCGATTAATGTCTTGAACAATTTTTTAGGGATCACACTTGGCTTCGCTTCTTCGTAAGTGGATATATGCTCTGGAGTTGTTTTATTATGCTGAGATTCGCCTCGAAGGTTCTCTATTTGTTCGTTGTAGAGACCGCAAACACGGGAATATGTGTGGCCATGATCTACGAGCCCCTTGTCGGACAGTTTGGTACGCGTATTAATCCTTGCCTTTTAGACGGGAGGTTATTGATGAGAATGGGCTCACCTTCTAGGTACTGATAAACCTATGACGCTGTTTCCTGTCTGTGCGTGAGCTTCTACCAATGTATAGACTCTGCTTTCAATAATCATTTTTCTTCTAGTGCTTGCAGGTCGTAAGTAAAAATCTACGATTTAAGTGGTAAAGTGACTCACGCCCGTTTCCACTTCCCGCAGAACCTTTCCTGGAGGTAAGAACATATTCAGTAGAGATCGATTCATGTTTTCACGCGGCCTACAGACAGCGATATCTGCCCCCGTTCAATTCTTCTATGCTTGGCGAATAAGTGTCATCATGAAAAGCTATTGGGTGCCAACGCTCATTTGTCTTGCATCCTTGGCCTCCGTGGGTAAGCACCCTTTGACATAGCATTTGTTCACCGTCTGACATGATCACCTGTATCTTCGCCTAGCCGGTGCATACTGGACTGGTATTGAAGTTCACAACGCACACAGCTATATCAACAAGCACATAGTTAATAACCCCGCTCTTATTTGGTCTACTTGCGCGGCAGGTATGCTCTCATTGTACCGTACAAGATCAGGTCCTTTCCAATCGTGATATAGGTTCGGATGTCATAATAAGTGTAGCGCTCATCTGGAGCTTGGTACGCATCTATATATTCCTGCGAAATAACCTTCTTGAAGCTCATTGACATCGTAGATAAGAAGGAAAAGTGGCATTCGGGCCACGGATGATTCAATCAATCGTATAATTCGAAGTAGGTTTTTGGAATATCGCTGCGTTTTCATCTAGCCTTAACTTTCTATCATCAAGTGACCGTTCAAACCGGTGTTATCACAGGAATTTTTGCTATCCTCGATATCGTTCTTTTCCTTACTCTTCCCAACAGTACTTTGTCAGACTTTCTCTCTTACTCATATGGAGCGTCCTTTGACCTTGAGTTTGAACAGGAGTTTTACGTTTGACTTTGCTCTTCCGAAGTTATACAGCAATGCCCTTCTCTCCACCCTCAATGCACGTGCCGGAATGGTGAAGGTAGCACTTGACCATACTCAGGATAATGTCCTGTTCTCCGCGCAGCGTCCGGCAAGACTGGTAGGTGTCAATTAGATCAATCGTAATAGCAAGACTGACATCTTTCGAAGTCAACTGGCGGACGGTCTTCTGCACCTGAAACTTCAAGAGTTGTCTTTACCAAGCCATATGTGAGAAATATCAACATGCCCTGATGTCTTGGCTACTAACCAATAGCTTCTTAACAGTCCCAGACAGATTTCATTGACATGCACCCTGAAGTGCTTAGCGATCGTGATACTGAAACGGGTTTGTATAGGGAGCCAAAGTAAAAACCCGCATATTGATCAATCTATATGTACATTAAGTAGCTGTTTGATAGTTGTTTCTTCCCGCTGTTCTGTATCTCTTTGGAATTAGGTATTTATGCAACCGGGTACATTTGTTGGATAGAAAGGACGAAAAGCTGGCAAAAAGGTCTATGCTCAAATCTCAACGGCGACCGAGTCACCGACGCCGACTGTGGGTACTATCAATCGATGAATTGAAAATTTTAGTACGCGGTGAGCCCGGGATCCGCTGCGTTGAACCCGTCTGCTTTCGGCACTGAGCCGAAACCGAAAACCACTTGGTCGTTAGTTCGCACGTCCACCTCAAACGCCACTGAGTAGAGGTTTACAGGCAGTATGTCTAAACAGGACTTTGCCATTCTTGAGAAATTTACAGGCTCATTTAGCTCAGGAACGAGGGGGCGATAGCCTTACCCGAAACGGTTCAAAGCACTGACGCCGCTTGGTACCGAATACGCCCCAATGAGAAGCTAAAGTTCGAGAAAGGCTCGAGCGAGATTTTGCCCGAAGTAGCCATTCTACTATAGTTGGTGCATACTAGGTCTTTGAGTCCCTGCTCTTCTCCGCCGTCAAAATCGCTGCAGCATAATCTACGGGCTTCAAATCTATCCATGTCAAGGAAATTTCTGGGTCTGCTCATGTCCTATTGCCTACTTGCCTCCCTCTGGTTGCAATAGTAAGTAATGTGCTTGATAGAGACCTATGGAATGAGCTTGGCCCTGGACGGAGAATCGTTGATGAGTTGTAAGGTACCCTCCTTGCTTCTGTCTATGCTACTTAGCACAGTGTTGACGAACGATACAATTCTGACAGTGCAAATGCCCACTATATCGGCTTGACGGTGTACTTCCTTACAGTCAGGAACCTGGAGACGAGGCACATCTGGGGCCTCTCGACATAATGACTGCTTCCTTGATACCGCAACGACAGGTAATTCTATATGTCTAGCAAAATGAGAGACTCTTCCTCGATCTTGCCTTTCATTTGAATCTCATCTTAGGTGACCTCAGTGACGAGAACGACATTGTTCTAGAGTCGGTCCCGGTCAGTATCTGCAATGAAAGAACTAAGTGCGCTGACGCGAAACGTCGGATCGCCTCTTCCCGAACGGTCTCCTGTGCCTTGCGAAGAGAAAGCGAATAATTCATATATATCGACTGTAGGGAAGAGAACTATACAGTGGGTACTTAAAGTGCTTCCGATATTGACTATGTAGCACAGGGTGGATAAGTGACGGTCTCATCCTCGGTCAGGGAAACTTCAAACCACTAAATGTTTGACTAAGTACGGATTGTAACTTGTAAGTATAGTCAATGCGGGTTCAGAGCAGGTTGGCTCAGTCTAGAACGTTTTGACATGCAAAGACTCTATCAAGAGATGAGTAGCTGTCGTGTTACCCTGTATTCCTAGTATGTATAAGCTTTACTCTACTTTACCTTTCATTTTAAATGTCGTCAGCTACGTGGCTCCAGGCACGGTCTTCTTCTGTAAATGAGCTGGCTGAACGGCGGGATGAACATTCAATGTGCCTGGTCATTACTCGCTCTAGAAACGGTACCGTACGTATTCCGTCTCGACGAAGAACTTTTTCAGTCTCTGAGCTTTTATGAGTGATCCTGAAAGCTCAACATTTGTCATCAGTACGCAAGATCTTCGCTCTGTTGTCCAAACATTTAAGTCGGTTTTTAGCTGACATTGCCACTCAAGTCAAAATTCAATATTCAATGGCAAACGTGCAGTCTATTAACGTATGTTCGGCGGTGAGACTAACTCCCCCTACTGAAAGTATGTATTTTGAAAAATTGAATAGCGAGCTGAACGCTCTACGATTCCATCGTGTCTTGTTCGTTCGGCCCTAGATTCCATTGACCAGATGCATTTTCCGGGTTCGCATGTTCTTATCTAGCGGCTTTCTCTTCATTTCTAGTTTTACAATTTATCGCTACAGGACCCGGAAAGCCTTACCCCGAATGCAACTCAGGTATCTCATGTTCATCATTTTCTAGTTATCAATTTTCCGCAATTCATCGGCGAAATCCATACCATTCTGGGTTTTCATAGAATTCCATCATGTTCTTGAGTTTCTGATTATATTTATACTGATTACGTCGAAATATATATGTTCATCACCTCAGCGACATATACATCGCAACCACCTTCTTCAACTTCTGATATCCGGACAGATGATTTTACCTATCCTCGGATCCTGGATGATTCGCATAAACGGCGATTTGTGCCGCGGCTTCATGTGAAGGTCGACTGGACGAGGAAGAGCTACATTCGTCCTTAGTCAGCCTGAAGCAAAACAGTGTTTACTCGTACAAATCGATGCAAGTATTATCACTGATATGTTTTCTTCCCTGGCATGCGACCATACACAGTTGAGAGATTATCACCGCGGGACATAAATATATGCAGATGCATTAATCAGTGCTGAACGTTCCCGACGAAGGAGATTGGGAGACTGGAAACGTGCTTGATATGTACATATACAGCTGGATAGGTCTTTGAAAGTACATAGGCACAGTGCAAAATCAAATAGGCTTGGCGACCAACTGAACAATTAAGGAACCAGGCAGAGGGTGAGCTGCTTCGATCTCCCAGCCAGCTTTCTGTAGTAATTTCCAGTAGTGAGGGAATGTGCGCTCGCAGCCGTGCAGTAGAGACATCATCTGTGGACAGTTAAGAAACGTTACCTGGACAATGGCATGCATGACACCCTTACCTGCATGTCAATCAAATATGAAGTCAAATCGACAGCGCCCATGTTTGGTAACAATGGTTTTGGGGGTATCTCGGTAGGAACTGCGCCCGGGATATGCTTGTAAGTCTCATCCTCTCCGCAGACGAAGTGTATAGGATGCTCCATTACGATCAGTTTCGTCGTGCTCTGAGCGGAATCACGCAGATGTTTTAATATCCTGACGAAAGTAAGAATTTGAAATCTAAACCTAGTTGGCTGGGAACCTACTTGAGAAGATACGTATCTGACCAATTATGGCAGATGAATCGAACCATGAAAACATCAGCATTTTTGACTGGTTGAGGGGTGAAAAAGTCGTGTTCTAAGAGTTGAATGACATCGATAAATTCAAGGAAAGCTGTCTTCATGGTGTTCGCCTACCTGCGAAGGAAACACGTCCCGTAGGTAGAGCATCCGGTAATTCTTTCTCCCAATACTGCGATCAGGAGGCGAGGTGAATAGAATGCTTGAGAAGCAAGATGGGAATGAGCTCACCTTGATGCCTTCCTGAACTACGGCTGGCTTTTCTTGGATAAGGAAACGAAGATCCGGATTGGAACGAGCAATCTCGAGAGATATCGACCCAATGCCTCCGCCAACATCAACAATCAGCGCATTCTTGGGAAGAGAAGACCACTGGAAGCCTGCGCCACGTAAAGACAAAGCTCCATGGGAAACGGGTCAGGGCACGCGTACCTTGTAAAACCGCCCCCTGTGGCGACATTCTACGCGAGGCATCCATTGCCACTCCAAACCGCTTGAACCTTACTTTGTTCTCTGGCAGCTCATACCATGAGAAAAGATCTATGTGAGTGCCAAAGGCCTTGTTCAGCGGCGTGTTGAGCTCATCCTCGGAATGATCCTTATCGATAACCACATCTTTGATATATGCAGCTGCTTTGAACGTTTCATCTGTACTAGAAGGGGTTTAGAAGGTGTACGTCTGACCGTAGAAGCGAAGATTACTTGAGCTGGATGAGCGAAGAGTATCCCACTGCTCCCTCGTGCTTGTCTTCCGGTCTGGACGCATCGAAAAGTTAATTCATTTGATTCATCGGAGCGTGGTCAACACTCACGCAGCTCGAATAGTTTCGTAGTCCTTGCCCGTGTCCAGTAAAGTTGAGATACGATTGTGCGCAAATACGTCGGGAGATACTTCTCGGAAAATGTGTTGTGTGGCCAACGGACGCAGGACTCGGGCTGGTGTCAACTGTCAGAGTCGCATCCAGTGACTACTGACCATCAAATCATTACCTATGTTCAGAGCACTCATGCCGTTCTTTTTCGCAATTTCGTCAACGTGACATCCCTGTCAACGATTCACTATCACCGACCGTCGTGCCGAGGCGTAAAACCGCAAACCTGGGGACCAGCCTCACGAATTATCTCCGCAATCGAAGACTCTGCAACCACGGCAATCGCTGCTGAGGAGAGAAACTGGCAAAAGCATGATCAGATTACACGATCCATCATCAAGTAGGTCACTCACCGCAAGAGAAGTGTCAAGGAGTGACCTGGCTGGTAATTGCACGGTGGCAATAAGCTGAGTAGCTGCAGACACCAAAATGGAAGTGGCCTTCATAATCTCATCATCCCGTGTAAGCTTCTCGTCTTCCGGAGTACTTTTGTGTTTGTTGAGGTCGGGAAATGTTCCAGATAAAGCATTGCATCGCGAATCGATTGTCCTAACTGAGGTAGAAATCAGGTCGCAGAGCTCGATCAAGGTAGAGGCCATTGATAAATTTGTTGCACCCAACCGTCTTCACTGGTTACATTTATAAGTACTGTACCTGTCACGGCATCTCAGCCGGTTATCCTTAGCTGCGATTATCGATACAGTACTCAATCGTAAGTTTGATGTCAACCAGTGGAGCGACTAAGAACCGGACCATAGAATCTTAAAATAAAATAAAACAACTCCTCTGGCGCTTCATTCAAGCAGGCTGCTCAGTAATGATCACGAAATTTGTTGTTAAGCTCATAAATTTTAGCGATGATTTTCTGTTCGCAAATCGGCGGTCAAGCAGTCAAGACAGCATCAAATGATGATATCAGCTCTTAGCGCATTTCTTAAACATGGAAAAACGATTATCCGCATGTGGTATCTTCAAGTAACCCAATGTTATACTTTTACAGATTCCGGACTGGTAATAGTAGAAAAAGAAGGCAATACTGTACTTGAACGTTGATCAGCTACTTAATGTCCATGTAAGTTCAACTTGGCCAGGGGATCACTTGGGCTCTCTGTACAAACCGCTCTCAGCAGTATCTCTATCGAGTCCCCCAGAGTTCATCTCTATGAACTCCGTCCGCGACTACGAGAAGCCATTAGTTGACGCGCACAATACTCGATTATCAATGCTACAACTCACATATATGTTTGGGGTTTGGAAAACAACTTCAGACCCTGCAGAACCCGCGGAAGTAACCTGCCTTCCGGAAGACTTTACGAAGCGAGATATTAATTCTTTCCAGTACACGGTCCTTGATAATGGATAGAGAACGTACCCTCACCGTACTCACCCCCGCCCCCGGCTCCTTCCAGAACAGAACATTATCTTGTGGCTGCTCAAGGGCGACTTGCACCAATCCTGAACGGGCATTGAGAGTAGATACAAGAGCGTTGCTATAGAGCTTTGGAAGGCCAAAGTCAAATGTGAAGTTCCTGCCCGAGTTTCCAGGTCAACCAGCGCTTTCCCCCAAGAAAAGTTGCGAAAAGATCTCACACTGTACTGTTCGAGACGGCAACAAAAAGGACGACATCAAGGACGGAAAAGATCCCTGTTATAGCACCGGTCTGAAGAGTAGCTGTAGGACGGAGAATGAGTAATGGTGGGTTGTAAGAAGGGGAAAAAACGCTCACTTCGAACGATGCGATTGATTGCGTCGTCAGTGTTTTTCATTCCACTTTTTCTTCGCACCTTAGAAAATAGTTCCATGAACACAATTGCAACATCGTACATCGTAGAAAGTATGCTTACCAAGCTCGTAATCAGGGCTATACTTATGATCACATCCGAGCCTGGGTCACAAATTTATTAAGAGATCTTGGAATAGCACAAAATAACCAAGGCATACATACCGAAAGTGCTCCAGGTCCAGGTGAGAGCGCCGTGGTTAACCAACTCTTTGTTGAGATAAGTATGAGCTTCAACAACAGAAATACTGGTCCAGAATGCACCAGCTGGAAGGATATATGAGTAAACGGAAGCCGGTTCCAATGGTGTTCCAAGTACTCCCCTATCGATGCAAAGGTTGCGAGCAAAATCAGTGCTGGGACCCAGTTACTTTTCATGATTACGCGAATCCGCCAGGCGTAGAAAAATTGGACAGGGGCAGATATGGCTGTCTGCGGTATGTATAAACAACTTGATGGTTAATCTCGAGATTCAACGCCATTTACCTCTAATAATGGCTCTATAGAAGATCGAACGTCACTTTCCAAAGAACAGTTCAAGTCCAGACTTCACTCACGTGAAGGAAGCACTAGAAAGAAACCTTCGCGTTAGGATTAATTATGCGGCGCTAGTGGAGATACACGCACAGGTAGGAAAAAATGTCATGGGTCCGTCAGTCCCTGATTGGGCCGGTCAATAGCTTGCAAGATGCCAGGGGTATAGGTATTCACCAAACTGTCCAACGAGCGGTTGGTAAATCATTGCTAGGGATATCCCAGTGTTTACAGTCTCCACAAAGAATAGGTAGAACACCTGCGTGCTGAGGCTCAGTAACGTTTGGATACCAATGGATATTCACGTACAAAATATCGGAGCCATGGCCGATCTCTAAAAACCATTAAAGTCACTGAGGCGCAGATTCTCAATTATGACACGAACGTCTTGTAGCCCTGATAGTATATGATCAACTATAGTGAACAGCGTTAGTTGCCCCAAGCTCAGTTTGCCAAGTAACACGGAATAACCACCTGGAGGAGTAGGATCTAAGCGCAATAGAATGTTAGCTTGCAATCAAGGTAGGCAGTTCATGTCGATTCTTACGCCGTACAAAAATGTATTCAAAACAATACCGAAATAGTATGGCCCTAGTCTGTGGATCATCATCACGGTCATCGCTTGGTCAATGATTGCACATCAGAGCCAAGGTCATGGACGTACACCAACTGCGGAGTGGGGGGAGACTCTGCCATTGCGCGGTTAGAAAAGGTGGGTATCGCTGCTCACGCTGACGTTGAGGCCCGGGGCGAAGAAGGCTGACTCGTCATTGAGTGCGAGTTATTTAAGCCCGACTCATCCGACCGGGTCGATGCCAACGGCACAGTTCTCGAGGCAGTGTCCGTTACGAAATGTCATGGGATTCATGAGAAGCGAGCGATGTTCTGATCGCCGATGGTATTGACTATTGAGGAAGCGACATGCCGCCAGCTTGTCCTATTGGGCAGTTGAACACGGGGGTCAGCCGGGAAGCAATCTGTCTTTTTTTTTTTCTAATTGATTCTCTTTGATACTATCTCCTCGGTTCGTAGTTCTTAAAAGTACATATCTCTTCTCCTGGATGATAGGATGGTGAGCTCACCAATGAATTATATATACACCAAAACCGGATTGGAAGATTTCACTCGGCGGAGTCAGTCAGATGAGAGTATCTTTATCTTAATAATTCGGCTCAAAAATGACGCCAATTCTCACAAAAAAGTTTTACTGCAGCACTTACCAGAAGCACCAAGAGACGACAAGAGTGATGCGCGAGGGAGCTGGGCCGTTGGGCAGCAGGGGAACTTCCATGAGGTACCAAATTCAAACGGCGGGAAGGAGTTACTGTCGGGATGTAAATCACTTGGCGGGATGACGGGACGCTTCTCATCCAATTCTAACGCCCTTTGGTACCTATCATGAACCCATATCTTGGACAAGCAGTTGCTGTTTTCCTACGGAGGTCCGCCTTCTGCCATGCCAGTCGTTGAGTGTGGGTTTCCGGTCTATGGCCCCACCTATAATTATGCCTATTAGGGTAATATGATTCGAGACACCATTAACTTTTCAGTTATGAAAATTTGTATCCTGGAGATATCCTGACCTTGAGGTTCGTAAGTCCGCTCAGCTAGGCGTCTATGATTACTCTCTTTACCACGATGTCGAACCTTGTCTCCGCTCAGCTAAGCGTCCACGATTACTCTCTTTACCACGATGTCGAAACTTGTCTCCGTATAGTTAGGCTCAAATCTCCTTCGGCTGCCTAAAAAAAATCTATTGTCGCTACTCAGAACACTCAACAGGCTCAGGCCTTCCAGCTTCGTAAGGCTTCTCCTGACGTTACTCGGATTGCGGAGTGAATGCTTGACTACCTATGAATATGGATGTACATAAGGTCTACGACAGATGAGTGCCTGTCGTTCTCAATGATTCAGTCATGTACGTCTATGTCAGTGATTTCTATATATTTAGTTATCGCGTGCCATGGAAATCATCCGAAAATCTGGGCTCAAGATGTTCGCTTCTCTACAGCGACTGCTATATTTATTACTAAAACAACTTTGTGATGCTATGGCCAGGCCACTTGTCTACAATCAATAATTAATCAGTCAATCTCTGTATCGCAGTCAATTTATCTATAGCTTCGCTTGCGCTGCCATCCATTGCATCTTTGTTCGGAGCCTTATGAAACGCCTCGCTCCCAGGTTTTGATTCATCTTGTCTCTTCAGTCCTAAGTATCTCATAGGACTTTCTACAAAAATACTCAACATCGTAGTTCGCCGATCAATCCCTTCTCTAGAGACATGTAAGGGGAATTATCTTCACACAACATCCCCAAATTGCTTACCGTTCATCCGTGGTACCTCACAACCATGTATTAAGCTGTTGCTTTTCCAGAATGGAGACCTTTACACAAGTACAAAATCTGTCTATCAGTCTTCGACTTCGATTTCACAGGACTTAATCCACTGGTTGTCTGCCAGGGTACCGTATTCTAAGTGTTAGGTAGCATATACTCGAATATGAACGCCATTTTAGCGAGATGTAGCGTTGGTCTAAAGAAGCTTTTTAACACGGGCCGCTGACAATTTGTGGTTGGTCATAATGATTGATCTTCGACCCTCTCCTATCTCCCACACCGAACATCTTCATTGCTGGAACCTCTTGAACTGAAGAATAAATGACCAAAGGGGGGACTCTAGTTTCAATCTACGTGAGGTTCCGCAAGGTTGGTGTTTATGCAAGAGGATTGTCGGTCGTGGAAGGCCTCTTCTAGGCATTGCGCAGCAGCTCTTGGGCAGCTCCATGTTGCATTAAGCACTGGTGGATGCGATGCCGCCTACTGCATCCACTCAACCTCAGCTTACATTCGGCAGAAGAGAATTTTCTGCATCGAATTTCTGGTCTTTGCAAATCCTTCCATCAGGACCTCCCTGTTTACGAGAATAGCTCTCGTCCCGTTGCGTAATCGCTGCAACCTCTGACGCTTCAACTACCTTCTGGGCCCTCATCAGACATCACACGGTGTTTTAAATGACCTTCCTACCTGTAGCCTCCTTCGTCAGAACGGCCACAGCCGGCAGCTGATGATCTTAGATTGGGCACTCTTCCACCTTCCTAACAGCTCGTTACAGCCCCCGCGCCTGTCGTAAATCACACCTCCAGCTCTAAGTGACATTCATTTCGCTTGCTCGATGGAATCTTGAATGAGGGAGAGTCTCCAAACCGATTTTTCAATGAACAAAGTCGGTGGAATTGCTGTAGATCTAAGTGAACATTGCTGCGGTTCCACGTTCAAAATCGTCGCCCCCGTCTTCGTGCAACGACTCGCCCTTCCCTCCCCCGACTCGTATGTATTGTTTCCCCCTCTGTGATGCTCCATTCGAAACTGCGGAGCACATACTTCAAAGCACAGGATATTGTATATGAATGATGGGTGTACCCAAGCGACAATTTTACCAAGCTTTTGCAGAAGCCGAGACGTTCTTTCTTCTGGATCAATGAATCTTTCACCGCTCGGTTGTTTCGAGGCTGAGAAATTTATCCACGAGGTAGTTGATATTTGGACTTAGACGGGCGGTGAAGATGAACGCTCGAACTTGAATGACTTTAATTCATGATATTCGGATTACTTCGTCACATTAATCATGTATCTAGGCTCGGTAACTCTTTACTCTCGCTACAGTAGTTATCAAATGATGATTTGTGGTTGGGGTTTCCTTAATGGGACCATTGCTGGAACCATTTCCCGTCATACGAGAGGGCGTATATTATATCATATCCTGTGATTGAGATATTAAAAATTCTGTGAGTTGACGCTATGCGAGGCAATGTACTGAAAGCCGACTCAGGGTGTTTCCTAGTATTCCCTCCCGTTTTTGGGTTAGAATCATGTCGATCTCAAATCTTCCCTGAAGCCGAATGTACAGCTTTGACTATAGCCCCTGTCAGCCACCGATAATGCAAGTTGGAGGCGCATATATGGAGAGTTTGGAAAACAACTTGATCACTCTACATCTATAAGTGAGGGTAGCTACAAGCCGACAGTTTCAGACCCTTGGAAAAAAAATGAAGAGTAAAAATCGGATTTATTTCCAAGCTGAAAAATAGTCGGAAAATCTATCTACATTTTTCGATCCCAATATTTCCTCTCTCAAGTCGCAAACGGAATCCCTCAACCACATCCGCCACATAATTGTCTATATGATTCGTCTCATCGACGCTCAGAAGCTTCCGGACTGCCATTGACCTCAGGATAGCTTTCGAGTGAATATCATCCGCATTATTGAAAGACTTGACTGGGTCTCCGAATTCTTTCAAGAGGTTGTGCCGTTCTTCGGGCATTGAAGGCTCAAAAGCATGACGGGAGTAGAAATGGACAAGGCGAGTTTTGTCTTCTTCCGACAGGGATAGTGAAGAGTCGATTCGACCTTGGATAACTGTCACAGATTTATGGATATCAACAACGAAACTCTTCTGCGGAATGGGTAGACGACTACAAACCTGGGCGGAACATTAAAAAGGCGTCATCGAAATTATCCTCAGTAGCACTTGACAAAGTCGTCGCTTTCTGCGAGCGAATATGCTCATACACACTTTTGATGATCAGGACAAATCTGCGGAGGAAATGTCAGCGCGCCAAAGCAGAGAAAAAAAGATTTGGAGGATATACCGTGTATAAGATGCGTCAATCTTTGCATTATGGAAACGGATAGCATCATCTTCGCTGCACTCTCCCTTCAAGGATGAGCAAATGGACGCAGCTGCGGACAGGCCACTAGAGATAGCTAGATGCACGCCCTATAAGGACCATTAGCGCTATCACGCTCTGTATGTCAACAATTTCTTACCGAGCTAAGATACGGGTCAATAAAAGCTGTGAAAAATTTATGAGGTCCTCGATCGGTCGCCTTTAGCAGATATTGTGCCAAAACTCACCTCCCGCATCACCTATAATGCGATAGTGTGGACCAGCATACGAGTCGGAATGGTAGCTATAGTCACTCGCAGTCCGAACGACAATTTCATTGTTATTTTTAATAATGGCCGCATTTGCTATCATGGCTTTAATGTTCGGCGCGGAGTCTAGTAAGCGCATATAATGGCCGTAAAGGGAAGAATCGAGTCCACGTGTCTTTGCAGTGGCCCGCTTCTCATCTGATAACTCTTGCTTCACCACTACTCCAACGGAGGTTCCGATGTGAAGGGGGATGAACCATGCCCATCCAGACTCATCTAAAGGAACGTTATTTGAATTTCATTGTAGAAAAGTGCTTGACTTCGCATACCACTGAGTGCTTCAAAATATGGTGACCCTGCACGTGAAGTGCCAGGCTTGTATTCACCGCATCCACTCCAGTAAGTCCAGAATGCAACATTCTTGAAATCTGGGTTATAATGTCGATTCTTGAGATACTTGACGGAGCAAATTCCAGCTCGGCCACTTGCGTCAATGAGATAATCGAACTTGACCTGGCCCATTTGACCGCTTTGCGTGTTCTACGTGACTACTCAACTTCATGACAAACGATATGTTCTGAAAAGAATAGGTACCTTCCAGGTGGCAGCCATGGGACGTGCATCATCCCACTCTATCTCCATGACCCGGGTCTCCTCGATTACCGTTGCTCCAGATCTGGCTGCATGACGGAGCATGAGTTCGTCTGACTCGGATCTCACCTCCATTTTCTTCTCTAAGAATAGTTATAAGAGCACGAGCTTGATCTACTTACCGTGTTCCAGGAGTAGTTCTTGGGATCATCAAAAACGAAATCAGTATCTAGAGCAATTCACGTCGGAAATGAGTAAACTAGTCAAAGCATGCCAGTCCTTACATCCTTCGCGTTTATGTTTATCGAGCTTGAAGGCAGCACCGTGCTAGCAGTGGGGGATTGAATAAAAGTCACTACTAAACTTGGAAAACCAATAACCTTTTGTGTAAAGCCGTGATTCTCGAATTCTTTCTCCAAGTCTATGAATCTTAGAAAATGACGAAGCGACGCCAGTTGACTCTCGCCGACGTGATATCTGGATGAAAAGCTCCGTAGGGCAGTAAATGGAGCATCAAACCAATTACCTTGGAAATTTGTCCGCTTCCAGGAGCAAGACATTGATTCCTTCCCGGGCCAGAACTGCAGCTGCGTAGGAACCCCCTGGACCACCGCCAATAATCAGGACGGTTGCTGTTGCCGGCTAAGAGACGTTGCTCCGGTTATTCGAATCCAGGTAACGAAGTACTAGAAGGACGTACAATGGTGGACGTGTGCGTTGATGCCATTGAAGTGAGGAAGATGTCCAAGTGATGATGCTATTTATGGAGGAATATATATATATGAAAATTGATACAGAAGAAGCGGATGAATCCGTTTACCTTGAGAAACGAAGGCTGATGATGATTCTAGTTCCCTAACGGAGGCCAAAGTTGGCATCAAACAATCATCAGGGCTATGTACATGGGAGTAACCTAACAATAACTATGCTATGGAGATATATGTACACGATTTAAGAATGGATATGAGTCACTATAGAAGTAGATTCGGAAGTCCAGCGACACGAAAAAAAACATCACTCCGTGCTACGCGAATGTGAGAAAATAATTCAAATGGAATAAATTGTAATTATACTCAAGGTCTACTCTTCGGAAAGAGCCGCAGTAACTGCGATATCGATAAATTCCAAGGGTCCTTGCTGTTCATCAACTGCACAAGAGGTGTGGTATGCGATTACGTTGAACCCAGAGTCGGCCGAAGAAACTTAAAACTGAGTCTTAACACGGCCAACTATGCCGTCCGCGGAGTCCGGACACCGAGCAGTGCGGCATCACTGCATCAGGGAGCCGTTTGCTCCGTGGTGCAGTAGCTGGCTGGGTTTGATTTGGTTAGCCTTAGTATGTATCAAGCCATAAGCGGACTTATGCCACTTGTCGGTACATGGATAGGAGGAATTGTCTCTTGGCAGACGTTACTCGGATGCTCTTCTTTCATCATGGTCACGTCGCTATCGCGGGACGCGCTATTCATGTAGCTAAGTATCTGTCCATATATCTACTGCTATGTATCCGTTTATTATCTATTATCTACCATCTATTACTTAAGCATGCTAGATCTATCAATGGACCAGTGTCGTTGCGTTTCGTTCAACACTCTCACAGCATTACTCATAACTCAATAGAAAAGAAGCCTCTTTTTGTTTGTTAGTGATGCAGCTCCGATATCATAGCATAATCATCAACATTCTTCCTGGCAAAATTTAAACCAACCTCTGGGAATCACCCATCATCAGATTCACCAATAATGCTCCTCCTCGATATGCACCTCAACATTGGATGGAATCCGTTCTCACAGTATGCGTTGGCTTTTGTTGCTTTGAGTTGGGTCTGGGTACTCCAACTACAACGTCGGCGTCAACAGCATATCCCGGGACCCTTTCTGGCACGATGGACTCACTTGTGGCTAGCCTACTATGCATATCGGGGCCGCCGATATGCAGCTGTCCATGACGCCCACCAGGTAAAAGACCGTAGTATCCATCTAAGTACCAGCACTGATTTGACGTTGTGAAAGCGCTATGGTGCACTGGTTCGTATTGCTCCCAATCATGTCTCCATCGCATCTCCAGATGCTCTATCAGTGGTCTATGGTCAAGGAACCAATGCACCAGCAAAGTCTCCGTTCTATAATGCCTTTGTATGCGACGGAAAGCCTTCCCTCTTTTCTACCAGGGATCGACAAGATCATTCAAAAAAACGACGGGCTGTCTCGCATGCATTCTCGAGCTCTGCCTTGCGGGAGTTTGTTCCCATGATACAGTTGTCCGTCAACAGATTCACAAAGCGAATGGATGAGCTATGCAACAAGGAAGAGTTCTTCGACGCCCTTCCATGGTTCAACTACCTTGCTTTCGATATTCTTTCCGACTTGGTCTTTGGTGAGCGCATCGGAATGGTGGATAAAGTAAGGGCATTGCCATCTGATCTACACCATGATCATTATTTTTACTTTACATCCAAGGGCTCTGATGTTGTTACTATCAACACGTCTAGCAGCATAGCAGTTAACAAGAACGCAATCGCACTAGTGGATGAGGTAAGTGCCTTTGAGCACCGTTCACTTCGGTGAGCTTAACCCAAAAATAGCGAGAGCACTTTTCGGCGGTCATTGGAATACATCCTTCTCTCCAATGGGCAGCAAGATTAATGAGCTTTCTGCCTGGACAACAGGCATCGTTGGGATTAGAAGAATTGGGCCGCTCCCAGGTTTTAAAAAGGCTTTCATCTGGTACTAATCGTAACGACATGCTTGGGAAGCTCATTGAAGCCCATGGATTTGATGGCCGCGGTCCAAGTGTTGATGAAATTGGTGAGCTCACGGCAGAAAGCGTTACTCTTCTGTAAGGCTCTTGAACTTGAAATCTTTCCCTTGAAATAACTGTCGATTTTCCTGTTAACAGTATTGCCGGCAGTGACACAACCTCGAACTCTGTTGCTGTTATCCTTCACTTTATCTTTACCCATCCTAGAGTTTATGAAAAGTTACTGGGGCTACTTGATCAAGCTGCGGCTGGCCAAAAAGAGTTGAGCTATGAGCAAGCCAAAGATATTCCGTACCTCCAGGCAACTATCAACGAAGGGTAAACTCAGCTGCTGTCGCCCGCGTATCATTTTTGAGTGATTTCCTTTTACAGATTACGCTTGCATTCTGTAAACTCCATTGGCCTTCATCGATCAGCTCCATCATCTGGTCTAGTTTACAATGGGCATTTCTTTCCTGAAGGGGTACGTTGTCTGTATCCTGACTTTCACTTTCTTTCCCTGATTATAGCCCAAAGACGGAGCTTTCTGTACCTGCATGGACTATTAGTCATAGCCATGAGCTGTGGGGTGATCCAGAAGTTTTTCGCCCCGAAAGGTGGCAAGAGAATACAGAACTCCGTCAATATCTTCTGGCTTTTGGGAAGGGCCCTCGGGCGTGTGTGAGTACCCTGTCTCTCCAATTGCTTCTCCGTAGCTAACGATTTGTGTGTTGTACTAGATTGGGAAAAAGTGAGGGATTTCTTTTCTCTCAATGAAGCCTATCTCCTAACTCCGCATTTATCGCAGCCTCGCATATATAGAGATGATTTTGATCGTTGCAACAATGCTTTTGAGGTATAAGATTGAGGTAAGATCTCAAGAGCTCCAAACCACAGAAGGATTCATGCACAAGCCGTTACACTTTTGGATAAAACTGAGATCTATATAGAATCTAGGTGAGCAGATTGCCGTTTTGTTGAAGTCGGATGGAGTGAATGAACTATGTACTTAATCAGTCCTCATTTATAGTTTTGGCCTTTCCCCTAATGCGTACATGTAATAGAGATAGTTTAAAACTTTCCAACGTGGAATCTGTCATTTACCTATTCGTAGTGTTGGACAAGGTTTGAAAATTTGATTTACTTAGTCAAGCCTTGGCAGTTCCCTTATTCCTTATTTACTAGTCTTGAAGAGTCAAGAGAATGACTCTATTAGAGTATATGTAGAGCAATCGCACATGTGTCGGGTTTCAGAATTACATTCAATGACGATTATTCTGCTTTCTTCTCATCCATAACACGAGTGCTGGAAATGTGAATCGAGTGCTAGGCTAGCTAACGGTTGGCCCTATCTCAACCATCGTCGTATCGAGTTGCCTAAAGTTCTAAGACATCAACCACGAGATGTCAACTCCCAGCCTCGCGACGAGCAAGCAAAAACAAAGATTTGGGCAAGCTCCCTGGAAGAGATTGTAAATGTGCTGAACATCGACGCTTTGTGCTCAGTCTCGGTGACGAATGTATTACGAATACGTCCCTCTCTTTCTAGGTCACGCTGTATTCTTTACATAGATTTACTTTAGTTCTAAGGATCGTTTCTTGGGTAAGGTGCTACGCGTTTCTATCAGTGACCACTGTTCCTTTGCTGCGAGGACTATCTAAGTTCAGGCGATATATAGAGGCGTTCTGGTACTTGCAGAGAGCGGGTATACATCTCTTGCTTCACATTTGCATCCATATATGTCTTTATCATGTGTGAACATCAGCGATGCTGAGAATTGCTTACCAGGTCGATTTTAAGTCAATACTGGCCGGGAATCCAGACATAGCAGTTCTGCAAAGTAGATTTAAGCCTCATGGAAAGCTCTCTGACCTGAAAGACAAACAGATCACAGTTGCGACCTATGTGTGAGAGGAAGTGGGCGCTCAGAACGGAGTTACGGTAACCGGATCGTGATTTCGTCGGCTTAATATTCATTTTATCTCATCTATAAGCACTCTCTTACTATCCTCATCGTCTGGTTTTTGGACACAGGGCAGCCAGAGTTCTTTGTATTAGTTTGTAGTCGTAAGAACTCCTCTCGAATATCACCACAGTTACAATCGTCATTTCCTGAGCACCTACCTTGTGCACCATCTCTCGTGGGGATAGGATAGGATATGTGGTGCTGCCTGGTGTTGCTTTGACTCTCTAACCTCCCACTCGTTCAGGGCCATGGTGATTGGAATCTGATGGTGGCTCCCGAAGCAGTACTCTGGACCGGCAATTCGATGCCTTGAACAATCGTATATAAGTGACACTAACTAGGCCGCTTGAGTTCTAACTTGCTGGTCAAGTTCCACGTCTTTGCTGGCCAAGTAACGTCCACATCCAGTCCACATTTCGCCGAAGTCGAAAGATTTCAAAATTCGCAGTCACCTTCACGACAATGCGCTTTAGACTCGCATACCTTCTTCTCTCTTTCGGGCTTGTTTCCACAACAGTGGCGTCTC
This sequence comes from Collybiopsis luxurians FD-317 M1, assembly GCA_000827265.1. Taxonomy (NCBI): domain Eukaryota; kingdom Fungi; phylum Basidiomycota; class Agaricomycetes; order Agaricales; family Omphalotaceae; genus Collybiopsis; species Collybiopsis luxurians. The sequence goes on from KN834766.1 coordinate 150,357, forward strand.
CCTTACTACCGGTAAGTACGTAGCTGACTGTCACTCAGTGCTGACATTTTTATCGTACTTTCTGACATTCTTTATAGATCTCTGGTTCTAGCAAGATCCAATATCCTCGAGGAGTCGCTGAGCTAACTATCCTCTTCCGCCAGGAGGGTGTTTCCAAGCCTCCATCGATCCAGCAGGCAGCTAGAGCATCTGCCAATGATCTCATACAGCTAGCCAAGACCGAATTGAAACTCGCAGGGACGGTCAAATCCCGGTTCCCCTTCCCGTTCAAATCTGCAAAAACAATCTAAGTGAAGTCCAATTTACGTTCGAGTTGCCTGGTGTGTGCGGAGAAAAAGAAGAGCAGTGTCGTACCATTGCAATTTTGCAAAGAATAGGGGCGAAATGATTCAGAATGCGCAGGACATTGGCAAGCAGTTTTATCCTCCACCCGCCTAGCAGAAATGACCTGTGTACGCCAGGCTTATAGGGGAGATGAAGTGAAATCAATTAGTTGGCAGGAGATTAATGGATACAAGGACAATCAACAACGATAGAGATGGTATATTTCTGATGTTATTGCCATTATGAGCTACATATACTACCTACGGCTTATAAAAAGATATCTTGGACGATATAACAGTGTCCTTCTTCAGCTGGTACCGAATGCAAACCGAATGAGGGTGAGGCCCAACTCAAGGAGGCTCAAGCGCCCAAGCTCAACAGGACGAGCGCTTATAAACGATTATCTTATCTCCGAGTCTGCCGTTGTTTCGGTCTTCCATTGCTTACTTCGCAACATCCATGGTCGACGACACTAAGCTCATCCCGTCCGTCTGAGTGCTACAGCTCTAGACCTTCCCAAAGTCAGGATGGTATATTTACAAAACGAACGATTCATAACTGATTTAGGCTATGGTTATTTCTTCTGCGGCCGATTCGGTCAGTCAAACTCATATGATGCTTCAGTGGAAGAGTTGTGCGCCAGTAAATCAATTTCATTCTGTCCTTCGCCTGGATTCTTTCAATGTCGGTAATCAAAATGCTGCACCGAGACGCAATCACATGGAGTCGACTTTCAATATCATTGCTTTATCGCACAGTCTTCGATTCCGCCTGTGAGCGTTGGAAGCACGGGTGAGGATCTGTGCTAAACGCCGCATGCGGAGGAGAACAATGCCGCGACTGATCTTACGGTAAGCTTATTACACTTTCTTCTGTTGTTCCCTCACACTTGATCCTTCCGACATTATCTCTAGTTGAACCGAATACACGGTGGCTCCTCTACGAATTCAGTTAGCAATCTCTTTCTGTTCTTGCTTTGGATCGCTTTTCCTCACACCCCGTTCTGGGAAAGCTGGAACTACATAAGTAATGGCCTCCTAAATGATTCCTCTCTATTCTTCTAGGATCCGAGGACGGCGAAACATCGTATTTATTTATCGTTCTCCTCAAATGCTCGTACATAGCAGGTAATCTATAGTACTCGGGTAACGATCAATCCTGGTATGTTCTACGCACGCGCGCACTTAGGAACGTACGTGCTCAATTTTTTCTCCATCACCTATCAAAATTGTCATCAGGTAATTCAGGTATTCACGCAATGCGCTCATACAAGAGTTTGATACAACTTTACACAGCTTTACACTTGAAATATTGTATCGTACCCATCAGCTGCGCCGTTGACGTTCATTCATCAACTCTACGTAGGCAGAGCAACCGTGAGTACTCCAAAATTCTCTTTTTTTTTTTTCCGCCGAGGCCTTAACATCTTATATTTGTACTATATGTTTCTCCAACGGCATATGTCCGTTGGATCAACAGGATATCTGGGCATACTTTGGAGAAAAAGCATATGTAACTTTGTCCATGCGTTCCTTATCCCCAATTAACTGTTAAATTCCACGAGTCACGTATCAAAAAAGTCGCCTCTTTGCATAATGAACCTCCGACGTAGCTGCTTCTTCCTTTCCGCAATTTTTCTGATCTATGATCGTGAACATCAATTTTCTACTGACACTCGAGTCAGCGAACACGAGGTGGCCTTTTATAGTACATCATTAGAGTTCATAACGCGTCCGGCGCCGCTTTACCAAGGATTCTCCTTCTCGTACAGTGGCGCAACGAAGCGAAGCATTCGAAGGTCCTTCCCTCTGCAATAATTACAAGCTCAGACTTTTAGAGGGGTTATTATATTTTCTTCTTCCTTCACTCGAGCAACCAGCAAGCGTACAGGACTCATTTGTTTTCGACCAGAATTTTTGCGTCACCAGAGCATACTTATCAGGCATCTGTTGTCGCAATGTCTGAGGGAGCCGGCGAGACTCACGACGTCCTTTCTGATGCTGGATTTTTACCAGTCCCCAGCAATAATAATTCGAAACAGCCAAGTTTGGAGAATTTGAAGGAGAAAGGCGGGCATGTAGAGACCGAGCACAAATTGGTCGACCTTCCCGATGATGTCGACCAGAAACTACAGAATATCTCTGTCAGTTTGGAACCTCCTGACGGAGGGCTGCGTGCGTGGCTAGTTGTTCTAGGTGTACGTGTCGCAAGTATCTACATTTTTGGTTTCTGACTAGCCTTTAGGCAATGGCGAGCACATTTACCACGTTAGTTGTCTTTCTTCAGGTTCCGACATTTATGCTCATCCCGCTAGATTTGGATATGTCAACGCTTGGGGAGTGAGTGGCTCATTCATCCAAGCTGTTTTATACTTTGCTCATGTTGGTACAATAGGTCTTTCAAGAATACTACCAACAAAACACGTTGAAAGACTCCACTCCTTCGAACATGTAAGTCGTCCCTTATTTCGAAATCGGTGGGGTTACTCTGGTGGAGTAAATCGTGTACTTACGACCAATGTTTCCTTGTTCAGAGCCTGGATAGGCTCCATCCAGGTATGCTGGCTTCGGAACTCTCCGAGTCGAAGGTTTAATACTTACTAATGATTCCTCGAACATCATGATTCTCCCCTTCTTCACTCGCTCAGTATGCTTTGGTCTTCCTCCCGGGTCTCCCAATCGGAAGACTATTCGATCTGGGGTATTTTCGCAGTATACTTCTAGCTGCTAGTGCACTTTTAATCCTTGCTACATTCTTGATCCCGGAGTGCAAGGAGTATTGGCAATTTTTACTATGCCAAGGTCTCGCAACTGGTGTACGTTTGGATATCTTCTCCACTTATCCGAACCTCCTCTCATCTTTCTTCTGGACGCTATTATAGCTAGCTTGCGGCGCCTTCTTCGGTCCCGTAACTGCGGTACTGGCAATGTGGTTCAAAAAGAGGCGAAGCCTAGCTTTGGGCTTATTTGCTACTGGATCGTCTATTGGAGGGACAGTCATTCCCATCGCAATCAAGAACCTAATTCCTGTTATAGGGTACGTGCGCCGGACCTTTCAACATGATGCGCGAACTAAGACCGTCACTGCCTTAGATTTACATGGACTGTTCGCATTGTGGGATTTATCCTTCTCGCAGGCCTTGTTCTCGCCAATTTGGTAAGCTTTCTCGAACAATGGTAAACTGATCTTACGGGTAACAGGCCCTTAAACGGCGTGTACCCGCCGCAGCTCATTCAGAAGGAGTTTTCAATTTGCAAATGTTCAAACCTTTCAGAACTCCGGCGTTCACAGTATATTGCTTGTCCTCTTTCTTTATCTATCTAGGATTCTACACGCGTCAGTTGACCGATATTCTGAAATTCCGACTGGTACTCACTGCCAGGAAGATAGTTTTAACATACGTCAGCGTCACGGCAACGTCCATTGGCATATCCGAGTCGTTCTCTTTCTATCTCGTGTCGATAGCTAACGCTAGTAGCGGAGTAGGCCGAGTCTGGGCAGGGTTGTGCGGAGACAAGATTGGTACGTTTGTTGGCCTACGTTCAAGCTAAGATTCATTTTCTGCTACAGGTGCGATGAATGTCCTGGTTCCTTTCACGGCTTTGACAGGCGTGATGACCTGTATCTGGCCCTTCATGCGATCAAATGGAGCGCTTGTTGCGGTTGTCGTATTATACGGGTGCGTGTCGTATGCGTAGGCAGAAAGGTTGACAGCTCCTCCTTCTTTGTTGCTGTGTCATCAGAAACCCAAGTCTTGACCGTACCTCTACGTAGGTTCTCATCTGGTTCTTATGGGGCTCTTGTCTCTGTTCCTGTTATCGAGACACTTGAGCAGGGCGATGCAGGCCGCGATTTAGGTCGCCGTATAGGACTTTTGATGACGTTCCTCGCATGTGGTGGACTTTTAGGTCCACCGCTGTCTGGAATCGTATTCAAAACCCGGGGAGTTGAGGCGATGGGAATATATGCAGGTGTGTACTTGATTTCGTATTTTACCTTACTCTAGTCAAGCACTAATGGAGAAGCAAGGGTGTATGATCATCTTCGGTGTCGTGTTAATGTGCATTCCAAGGTTTCTCGTCCTCAAACGCAGGAGAAACAGAGGTTTCCCGTCGAACTGGGTCTTGAGTAAGGTATAAATAACAACAATTGTGCTTCCGAAGCCCGTTACATAACATCTAGTCTACGTTGGAAATGGACTTTCGAATCGTATGGATTTATGACCAGGAAACGGTCAACTCACCCCATTTTGTAATTTGCAAATCATTTCCAAATTATTTTCATAGGCAAATGTCAAACTAGGAACAGAACTTATGTACAATTTATATTACTACCGGCATAGGTCAGGTCATTGCCCGCCGAACAGAAACTCAACGTCTTCCATCATAGCTGCCGCTCAAACTTCTTGTCTTGTTCTAATTCCATCTCATACTGGGTGCGTGCAATGCTCTCTTCATCGATCCGAGTCTGTGTCGGCAGGGTAGTTTGTCCTTCAAGGCTGTCAGTTTGGAGATCTGGCTTCTGCGTGATCTGAGCTTCCGAATCATCTCCCGAGCCGCTGTGAATCTTTGAATCCTTAAAGGCAGTAGAGTCGGAATAGGTGCCCATCTCCAGCTCCACATTGATGACTAACTTTCCCGACTGTTGAGTTTGCCCGGACGCGAATCTTGGGTTGGATACCGTCCTTCCAGTATCACCAGTTGACCATGACTTGGGCTTACGAATTTCTCGGATTGCTTTCGTGAAACCCTGTATTTGACAGAAAGGCAGATGAGGAATGAAGAGAATGTTGAAACAATGTTCATCACGCACAGGATCGAAAATAGCAAGTACCGCATATGCTGCGGTTCTGAAGCCGTATAAACAAAGGTCTACAAGCAGCCGTAAGTCGGTATGTCGTGACATAAGAATTGAGTTAATTTTACCAAGCACGAGGAGCCGATATTGCTGTGGAGCATTTCAGTCGGGAGAAGATAGACATCAGATGAGCAGAACTCACGAATTCGTCGGTCGTCCCCACAATAGTTGAATTGAGGTCAAGAGCCACAGTTGAAAAGTTGATCATCAATGAGACGATCGGATACAGCGCTACAAAAGCGAGTCAACTGAAGTTTCCGAAGGGGAAGCGGAAGGCCATGACATACCGATTCTTAGAATGACAGACCGATACTTGTGCGCTTGGCCAAGAACTCTTGTTGAAGAACTGGATGTGTCCCATGTTCGACCGGTGTTTCTAGTGGTCATTCCACCTCGGGTAGATAAACTATAGCTAGGGTGAGACGCTTTTTGTAGATATTTCGTCGTTATCTGTTACCACGTTTCGGGCGAGTAAGGTTAGCGTGTCAGCCAAATATCCCATTAGAAACTTACTTGGAAACGGTACATCCAGATCAAGACCACAGAAGAACACACAGTTTCGATGGTTGCTGCGAGAGCGATCCAGAAGGATTGGGTGCCTATCAACCATTGCAGACGAGTATGAGGGTTAGGATTCTTGAACCAGCAGGTAAAGCTGTCCTCGTTCCAGCTGAGGGTGGAGTTAGAAGTCATTCGGACAATCTTATCCAGACATTTACCCAAATTGGTCGAGACCATAAGTCGGCACCGTTATTGCCAACGCCAAAAGAGTGGTCCCAATGATATAGTATTTCTCCATTTTTCTGCCGTTTACCCGATGAACGAGGACCAATCTAGCTTGGACTGAGTCGATGTTAATCGATTAGGAGGCTCGACGACGCACTGAAGATTAATAGCAATACAGGTCGTGAAGAACGTTGCAAAACTCAGTGTGAACTGAAAGATAGGTTAGCAGCGAATTGGGCAGCGACTGAAGGCCACAGCTCACGTTTACCGCAAAAGCTCCAAAATTACATAGCGATCCAGGACCTGTTTGCGCAGCAGTAACGGAGAACGCGATCCCATAGAGTACGCTGTAAATCCTTCAGTCACAAGGAGAGATGTCAAGAGGATCCGACCCACTGGAAAATGAGCGTGTAAACCAGCAGGCGAAAGCTGACCTGATGGACCTTCAGGAACTATCACTTTATCACAAAAAAAACGAGCTGACCCGATCCAGATGTTGCCTGGCTTTGGCATAGAACGACGCAACTCCGTATGCTACCAGAACCAAGAAACATAGGGCTGTCCCAGGAATCGTGCACACATAACCGAGTGTTCCCCTAAAGATAGTCAGTTAGTACAGTAAAATTTACTTAGGGTAAAACGTACGCCAAGTTTGCCTCAGCCTCTGTAATACTGCGCGCAAAAAACCTCGATAAATTGGGCGCCATGGCTCAACCTTGGATGACTTCGTTGAGTGAGGCAGGAAAGCAGTGGTTATACGTACTCACAAATCATATTCAGAGACCCTTTATTAGGCCCCTTGAAGGTCAGGATGATGATCAGATAATTTGAGTTGAAGCGAGGAAGCAGTATGTCTTTCTGGACGCTCCTAGTGGTGGATACAGCTCAAAATGTAAGCAAACACGAGTGACATGGAAATGTGATCAGCTTTTCCGGAATTCCAAGAGTCCGTTACGGCCGTACATGTCGAGATTGCACCGACCTCGAGTCAACCATAATTGAGTTATGTCACAAGATATGGGACAAAAAGTCTCCATGAGGATATAGAGAGGGCCCGGTCTGGCCTTCGCAGCAGCCAATCAAGGATTACTAGTACTGCTCAAACACGTAATTCAGAATTCTGAGAAATAAGCACCCATTACGGAAGTTCGTGTTTGCCGAGGATCTTTCTCTCCATCAGTCATGTCGATGTCCAGTGATTTTCTCGGAGTCCCCGGTTTCTGTTCAGATTCTGCAACTGGAAGTTTCTCCTCACAATCGATAGCATCAAGAATGCGAAACAGATTCCACTACTCCAGGACGTTACAAGAAAAAATGGAGAGCGATCTGGGGACAATTGTAATGAAGGGTACCCATCGGCATCATATGTAAATAACGTACAGTACCAAACAGTGGAGCTTCTCTGTTTAAGGTTTGTTCTGCTTACACGCCGCTTCTCGGTTCTTTCCAAAGCACAGGACTCACATACGTACTTACATCTATCTCCCCGGCCGAGTCTATACAAACATCTTCTGACAAGCGTAGTATTCCTTCTGCTGGATCATGACGACTGCCACTCTCAACGTCTCTCAAATTCGTTCACATTTTCCTGCTCTTAAATCTGGTTATATCTTTGCCGATAATGCAGGCGGCTCACAAATCCCTCGTGAAGTTGTCGAACGAATTTCCGACTATCTCTTAAATACCAACGTCCAAATCAATGTTGACTACTCAATCTCGAGGCAGAGCACTGCACGCGTCACTGAAGGAGTGAAAGCCGCCGTAGAACTCTTCAATGCTGAATCCCCAGAGCGGGTCATTCTAGGCGCAAGTTCTACAGCGAATATGGATAACCTTGCCCGATGTTTGGAGGACGAAATCTCTGAAGGGGACGAGCTGATTTTGATGGACGGCGAGCACGAAGGCAAATTTTGAGTCTAAAAGAATTCGCGTTCCACTCAACCCTTTAATAGCAAACAATGGTACATGGAAGAAAGTTGCCGAAAGAAGGGGTGCGGTGCTGAAATACTGGTGCCCAACCCAAGTTTCACCCTCGGTTAATCCTTGCGCTATCATTCATGAAGTTGAACAGCTCCTACCCTTGATCAGTAACCGAACACGGATTGTCGCTTTCTCGGCTTGTTCAAACATCCTAGGATCTGCTCTACCCGTCGGAGACATATCAAGAATGGTGAGAGAAAGGGCTGCCGCCAAAGGAGCGAAGAACGTTCAAATATCTGTCGACTGCGTGGCATACGCTCCTCATCGCAAAATCGATGTTCAGGACTGGAACATTGATTTCTGCATGCTTTCGTTCTACAAGGTTCGTATACCGAATTTAATCACTGGATTATGATGATACTCTCGACATATCGCAACGCCAATTATCACAGTTCCTTTTCTCGAACCTTATCACTTATTCGTTTTTGATCTTTATTCCTGATACAGGTATATGGGCCGCATGCCGCAGCGCTGTACGCGCGCTCGGTAGCCAATCGACCAAGATCATCAGTCGCTCATGAACTTGTATACGGCACATCAGGAATTCCGCCATATTTGCTTTCTCTTACTCCGTACAACAATCTTGCATCAAGTTTCGATGCTATCGCTTCTCACGAACGGTCACTACTAAAACCTCTTTTGGATTTCCTTACCCACCCTGCCCAGCGAAGAAGGGGTGTAATGGTTGTGGGGGAGGAAACTGTTGATGCTTCTCGAGTTCCGACTGTCAGCTTCGTGGTCCAGGGAAAAGCCGGGATTGAGAGCAAGGAGATTGTGAAGATGGTAAATAGACGAGGCGGTGTAAGTACCTACTCCTTCCGTCCCAAATCATCCGTGAGTGTTGGTACCTGATACTCCTGCTTCTCGGACAGGTCGGCATTCGATGGTACGGTTATTCCTGCTCAACAGCTTCCGGCGAACCCCTTCCTGTAACCAATGGGGTCGCGAGGATATCTCTGGTGCACTATAACACAGTGGACGAAGTGCACAAAATCATCGAGATACTTGAAGAAGCTCTTTCTTCCTTCATTCTCGCTTCCGATTCCAGGTCGAGTGATTCCGATAGTAGCAACTGATCTCCAGTGTAAATATCCTGATTTACTGACAGTATATATTCATGTACTTTTATATTTCGTGCAAATCCGCCACAGAATGATCCGTGACCAAGATTTTATATGCATTTAAAGAGTTTATTTGCGAGACTAAGGGAATGAGGTCGTTTCATATCATGCTATACTTGCTCAATCGTGATGACTGTGATAGCTCGCGAGGATCACCGTTTCAGTCAGGTAAAAGGTCCATGTATGAGTGATATTATCGTGGAAGTGTTAATACCTATTATGACTAGGTCTAGGATCTTTCATTCTTCACTTTTAATATTTGATGAGATTGATAGAGATGTATGGAGAAATATATTAGGACAGGTACAGACTGAAATAACACAAAACGAATTAAGAATTGCGATGGTACGCACCCGAAATGTACCGTGCCGATAGTCTTCCACGCAAGACCCAATCGTAAAAAAACCCAACGGTAATAAAATACGTATAATTTGAAAGAGAGTGGTTACGATGTAAGTATACTAATTACGTGTATCGAACGAACAAGGCCAGCCTCGAAGGTCGAAAGTAGATATGTACAATAGGGCAGAGATTGAAATAATAAATAATAAATAGTAAAAGAAGGAATGACAGCAAAATTCGAAGATTGTGTGAAGTCCTTATAAATTCCAATAGGTCACTTCTTTGTCTTCCCTGAGGGCTGCCTCAACTTGATCATGTCGAGGTTCAATTCTGAGTCGGAAAGGTAGAGGAGTCCTTCCGTCCAGACCTTCATATTCCTCGAGAGAGATAGGCTCGTCAGGCAAGGCATGGAAGTTAAATGACCATAATAGCTGCGAAATTGCAAGCCAAAGCTCTCGCTCTCCAACATGAATACCTGGGCACATCCTACGTCTAAAGGTAGATAGCATATTAGAGCCATTTCGATTAATGCTGAAGTAAACTCACCCAGCTCCGAAAGCCCAGTGATCACGGTCTAAGGCGTTGGGCAAATTGGCAGATTCGGCGCAGCTTAGGTCGTCACCTAAATAGCGGTCTGGATTGAATTCCATGCTTGCAATTCCAAGAGTCGTCAGCGATCGAAGAGTCAATGAAAGGAAGTTGACATACGGATCCTTGTATCGTTCCTCCGAGTAGTGAAGAGACCAACAATTAAGCACAACCACAGTGTCCTTAGGGATGAATTGACCCTCATAGGTAAAATCTTCGGTTGTGCTGTGAGGAGTGGCCATCCAGAATGGAGCATGCACTCGTTGCACCTACATATGTCGTGGTTAGAGGGGCGGCGCTTATCAGTTTTTGTACGTTACCTCTTTGATGACGGCCCGGACATATGGAAGATTGACCTCATCCTCTGCCGTTGGCATTCTGTCACGTCCGACCACCCGATCTAGTTCTTCCTGAGCGCGAAGTGCAACCTCAGGGTGAGAGGGTATGAGAGCGAGGAACCACTGGATCAGCCCGAAGGTCTGGAAGGGACAAAGAAATATTAGCTTGCCATACATTCGCAAGAGAGAATGAGATGCTAACAGAATGAACTCCCCCGAGAGTAAAAACAGCGGAAAGCATGCAAAGGTCCTCCCAATCAAGCCGCTCTTTCTCCTGATTCTGAATCAGGGTCTTGACAAGGCATTCGGGTACAAACTCTCCAGCATCGAGCTTAGCCTTGACACGCATGATCATGCTGCCATAGACTTCGATGAGATCATCGTGAAGCTTGCGTCCTCTGGTTCTCATGTTAGTTGGTATCCATTGCAGTGGTTCAAAAAAGTCGATCGCGTTAGACCACGGACCTATGATCTCGCACAGTGAGCAACAATTAGAAATGAATGCCCCTTGGGACGTACCCGTCAAATCCATAAACTCAAGCGTCAGGTGAAGAGCTCGTGCAATGAGAGGATCCTCATAGTAGTCGGTACGGATCCCGAAAGAAATCAACAGCATGTTGCTAAAAGATTTGAATCAATGACCGGAAGATTTTCGCTTATGAAAGGAACACACTTGAGAGCGTATCGACCGGCGTAGTTGTGAGGGTTTATTGGGAGCTTTCCGGAACCGCCTACATCCATCAACGTACGCATCAATATATGCGCCTCATAGTCGAGATTGTGAGCATATCCTTCCATAGACTTCGGTGTCAACAGCTGGGCTGCCAGTTTCCGGTGATGTCTCCTATGGAGATAAAAGTTAGACCACCAATCACTCATCCGTTTTTCCACCTACCAAGTTTCGCCATACTCGGAAGCCGTGATGGCTCGCCCATGGAGAATCATCTGGTTTTTCATGAAGTATCGCTTACGGGACGAGAATATGGCACCGTTGGTTACGAGCAAATCCTTGGCAATCTTGGGGTCCGAAATGACGACAAACAGCTGTGTTCCCATCCAAACGGAAAATAAACCGCCATACTGTTTCTGCCAGGCGTGCAGAGCTCGCTCGGGGTATCTGCGTAGGAAAAAATAACGAGTGTTTGGTCCAGGGGGGATTGGGTTTCCTTCGGCGTCGGCCATGATCTTTCGCAAGACGATTGGACTTAGCAGCCAAAGACCGAGTGCCAGAGCAGCCAGCTGGACAGAATACTACATGAAAATGTCTAGGTCAGCCTATAACGAGACCAAGAAAAGAGGATACGATTGCTTGCAGAAATGTACGAGAACATGCTGGAAACATGAAGAGAAAGCATTTGGAGAGGATATTCTAACTTTGGGGGGTTTGAGCTCGGGCGTATTTGAACCTTCGGCGGCCATTGAGTTCAAATTCATTCAATAGTTTAAAAAGCTTCACAGCCGCCTAAGAAAGCTATTTTGCCCTCCTATGATGCGGACGTAGATCCCATATGGAAGTCCACGGTACCCTGACTCGACGTCGCGGGTTCGGTTTGGGATCAAAGGCACTGACTACAGTCCCGTTCTAACCCGCCAGATGGATCGATACTCTATTGTCGAAATTGGCCTTATTCAGAACAGGTAAACTGCGTTCTACTAGTGTCATAAAAAGTACCTAAGTTCTACCGCCCTCATAGCTCGTCCAGTCGTTCAGCGTCCTTTTCGGAACGGGGTAGAACGTACCGCACTTCCGTCTTCGTTGTTTCACGTCAACTTCGAACTTCAAATTTTCCAGGTTATCGGTGATCAATCCCACCAGGGCCCGGTCTATATACAATTGAGACTGGCTTGGGAGTATGACTGTATGATGCGAACTTACTGTATTGATGGGGCGGTCACTAAAAACCTGGTGTAGCTACCGACTTGAAGAGTACGATGAAAACTCATGAATATTCTTCCAAGCAATCATGAGTACATACAACGACGCTCAGATCCGCTATCTTCCACAGTAAGGTACTTATTATGCTTCCGCTTACACCTAACGGGACTTCATTGCGCCTGTCCACACCAATCCCAGAGTTTGACCATCTATTTCGCGTATAGCTTGTAACAGTAAAAAATGCACACTATTGCAGTACATACCTGTGTGCTTATTACAATTTACTTCAACTCACTATTCAGCTCCGCCGTTGTAGTACCGAAGGGTGGCGGCTAGTCAGGTACGCGACTTACTGTATCGGCGGGCAATGATCTGAGATAATCTTTGCCCTGGCTAAAATCCCTTCAGAAATGGTGGATTTATGCACGTAGAGTATATTTCAAAACGAATATCCGACGCCAAGTAAAACAAGAATTGCGAATGATTCGAAACCTTCGTGATGGAGCGCAGTAGTCATACATACTTAGCGATATGCAGCGCAAGCAAAATCAATTTTGATGGACTTATCCTCCCGCCATCAACGGTCGCATCAAAAAAATGACACGGTAAGCAGGGCTATATCGTTGGAATATAAATGGTTACAATGTTTCTTCGCCTGTGCATTCACGCCATCTAAGTGGTAAAATTGGGGTGCTCCATCCGAGTCTATCCATACAGACCGGGTAGCTCGGACATTCCTACAGAAATTCGCATCTTAGAGAATTTAACTCCTTCAATTGCTTCACTCGTGGAAGTTCCGGTGAACATACATAGTTTTTTAATCAGCCGATGGACAGCGGGTGCATTGCCAACCAGATTCAGCGCAATAATCCAAGCTTTTACTCGCTCAATAGTTTCCGCGATGGTTGAGTCGGATCCCAACTCTATTGATCGCGAGAAGTCAGTATCACAGCATTGGCAAACTGGTCGTTCTGGAATTAGACCACGCCAGCATAGTTTAGTATCCTACCCTATCCCTCTTTGAACCAACACTGCGCACTGCGCTGGTGAAATCCAAACAGCATAGGCCCTCTATCTTCCTTCCTTTGTCAACCCAGCAGATGTCTTCATCGAAGTACACTGACAGCACGATCATCATTAACTTCGGCTACTAAATATGTATGGCCTGCCAGGGTCTTCCGCATGGAGCAGGAAGTAACGACGATCCTCTGCCATCATCCCCTCGCTTACGAGAAAATTAAAAGTCGTAGTTTCACTGAGATGACTAGCAAACCACATCCGCCATGACTTTGTGTTCCAGTCAAAAGGCCGATAGCATGCATAGAGTGGTATTTAGCATCGTCATTTTGCGCCCCAATACTCTTCATCCACCCAGTCATCATCCGCACTGTTTCGAGATCTTCCCTTGCTTGACGGAAGCTAGGTCGTAAAATATGCAGATATTCCGCTCGATTGTTCTTTTGAATCACATGGCGTATAACCGCTTTTAGGAACTCCCGATGAAGTAGGGTGAAAGGGGCTCTCCGCAATAGAATGAATGGAGGATGAGCTGGTGAAGATGCAGGAATAATGGAGTGGAGTGGTGGCCGGAAGAAAGGAAGGAATGAAAGAAAGAAGTATATTAATATGAATGCCGGATTTTTGAGTATCCTGATGTGGCACAAGCATCATCGTCCTAGGGGCATTCATGAGAGGTAGGTAAGAGGTCACAATTGGCCCGCGAAGCCGCTGCTGTATATCCCCTGCTCCGGATGAAAACCAAACTACTTAGGTACAGACAACTACATAATGAGACTAACTACGATGAAATGCAAGTTGGATATTGATCTCAATTTTATTCAACGTCGATACTGGACGGGGACCATGATTGGGTTCTATCAAAGTAAGAGAGAACCTTATAGACCCACTTAGCAAACATAGAGAATGATACATGTGTTAATGCTAGATATGCGAAGTAATGCACGCAATCCATATCGATTGCTAAGGGGAGAACAGCATTGCACTCAGAGAAGAACTCGCAGCGTCGGGTGTGAAGAAAGTCATGCCTGCATTGAAGCATAGCATGGTCGGGAGTTTCAACCGCAGACATACAAAGGGGACATAACCTTTCGTTATGGGAGACCTGGATACGATGATTGTCGGCCAAGGAATGGTAATGATTTTGAAAATGAATTACAGGCGCCAGTAATGATCAGGTTGCACGTAATCCCCTAGCAATTTGACGACAGCTAGGTAGAATATAATGGAGATACGGGAAAAATCATAACGATTTAAACAATCTGGTTGAAATGAATTTTTGATGACGAGGAGGGTAAAACGAAATCTTTAAACCAAAGAGATCTATGCGAGAGGACCGGAGGTGAAATGCGCTGGACACGGCTTCTCTTTTCTCTAGCGTATAACGTTTGTTCCCTCCGCCTCTGAAGAAAGCTCTGGGAGCGAGCTTGGACGTTCCACAATCGATAAACGATAAAAAAATGGTCGTGGTGAGCGTCAGCGATGCTAACTGGTCATGAATTGCGGAATAGTCACTCGCCGGATACGAAGAGGGTGACTTCAGACTTGAAGCCTTGCTGTCACTGTCGCAGCATTCATCTTGGAATGATCCATCTAGGCGAAAATACATAGCGATAGCCGGACAAACTTCGTGTAATATCTTGCTCTAATTCCGCTTTCTGTATGAACTGACTTGTGGCCAGATCCGCAGATATCCGATTTACCGTCGAGTTGATCCGTACCCCCGCGCAGCCGGGAGTCGGAAAACACTTTCGTTTGCTTTCAGTATCGATCCTAAAACAGTACATCACATATCTCATGAATATAGACATTTTTATGGAGCTGTACAGCTATAAGTTATATCCTCCATACCCGAACGACACCGTCGAAATTGGCGATAAATATCCAGTTTCCATCGTGGGAAGTTATACAGTTTCCCGAACCTATAGATCCAACTACATCTTCCCGGTGTTCAAATTGTCCCTTCCGGCCGGTTCCTGCATCGAAAGTGTATACACGACCGTCAGTTGTTTTGAAGATCAGCAGCCCCTTCGCTGTATACATGACGTTGCGCACTCCGATAAAGTGATCTATCATACTACCTTCTGCGGTACCCATTTGCCACTGCTGGAGAGAATCACCACCGCTCAGGACACTAAAAATTCGTAAGGAAGCATCTCCCGCTCCAGCAGCAAGTGTTTGCCCATCCGGAGAGAAGGATAGGCTGCGAACCCAGTTTTTATATCCTTCAAAGGTGTGAACTAGTTCTCCGCTTTCGACATTCCACAGTCGAACTTTTTGATCGCTCGCTCCGGTGGCCATCATCGAGCTGTCCGGTGAAAAAGCAGCTTTCCACGACTGGTTAGTAGCACCAGTCAACATATGGATGAGCTCCCCGTTTACTGCATTCCAGATCCGAACGGGCTTATCCCAACAAGAAGTCCCAATGACTCGATTATTGGGGCTGAATTCTGTCCACAAGATCGGGTCAGCATGGTCTTGGAGTCGGAACCGTTCCTGAAGAGAGTCGACAGCGATAACCGAGATGTAGTGGTCGGGTCTCGATGCGAATACAAGTAGAGAAGAACCGTCTGGGCTGAAAGTTCGACGTCTTACGCGTCCCTGGAGGATCCGACCCTGTTGGATTTCGATTTGCAGTTGTGTATTGCGCAGGATTTTATCGAAGCTTTCAGTTATGTTGTGGCTGTCACAAGTATCTTGAGACCACTGCGTAAGCACGCCGGCAGCTGCACGACTGGCAGTCTCGGCAGCAAGTGGTATGTGATCTTCCACTTCCCCTTCTTCGGCATCGAGATCCCATACTCTGACGGTGTTGGTAACCATTCGACCGTCTAGGTACGCTCCGCTACTTACAAGATACCCACTACCTTTTCCATTTTGAAAATTGGGCTGAAATTCCACGAAGCCAACCTTCCAGCCTCCATGCCCCGATCGAAGTATTCGTTTGAGCTGAATACTCGGTCCTTTACTGCTATCACCATCCGGATTTGTAGGGTAGTCAAGCGTGTATATGTGGATGTCGGGGCCTACAGTAACAGAAAGGAAGTGGTCATCATCGCTAGTGGAGAGATGCTTGCGTCCTCCAGGCCCACTGAAGGAGTCCGAGGGATCCAAGATCTGCGACGAGAAGTCAATCCGACTTAATTCGGAACCCCACTGTTTCGGATGTCCAGGGAACCATGATGCCGGTTCTCCCTCCATCTCGAAATCATGCTTTAAATGAGGACGGAACTTTGCAAGATATTCTTGAGATGATATGGCGCTACAGTGGTGTCAGAAACTCAATGGGGAGCTTGAAAGCTTGCTTTTTAAATCAAACTTACACAGGCATTGGGAAGCTAGGGAACGGAACAGAACAAGTTGCAGGTCAATAAAAAAGGAAGCCAGTTTGTAAAGTCGATAGTAACTGCGCAACTGATATTTCTGCTATTTAGTGATCGCTCTCCAATTTCGTCATCTTCCCAGCTGACTAGAAATATGTATGTAGCAAGATCAATGCATCTGAAAACTTGACTCAAGCTACTGAGCGCTGCGCAGATGGCGGGAAGTGGCCGGTAACTTCGTAGTGCCGATTTAGCGCCTGAATCAATACGCAGTGCACAGTATTTCTCGCAAATGGAAAGCTGGCTTCGGGATCCCAGAGCACTGATAATCTCACCCGCTCAGTCGCGAGCAGATCCTGCCAGATTTACTTATGACGGCCCGGGATGGAACGGCTGGTCAGGCAGTTTCATCCTAGCGGCAATCCCCACCTCAAGCTTATCTATAATAGTCTTTGGCATTATATAACTCAATTTAATCTCTTGTTAATAGTCAGGCTGTGTATCAGAGTAAGCGGATGCTTTCAGCATGGTCAAAAACCTAAAATCCAATATTTTTGTTGTCCATCAGCGTGCTTCGGTCTGCTCCTCCGTGCTTTTACTGGGTGCTCCTCACTCTGAATCCGAGTGAACTCAGACCTTGCTTTCTAAAGATACGGTCTCAGTCACAGAGGATGCGGGAAGAGTTCAGGCTTTCATGGCTCCTTGACTATGTATTCTGGAGGTTGCATGCATAATGAAAAACTTCTAGGATTGGATCCGCAGGACGGCGAAGCTATATCTCCCCCGCTGCAGTTAGTAGAAGGGGTGAGAAGTAGGAAAAGCAAGGGAGGAAGAGGAAGATGACAGAAGCTTCAAGTCATTGACCGGGCCGGTGTTGATGGCAACAAGGAAAAAATATGAAAGGTAGCAGATGGGCTGACTCTACTAGATTCAAATTGTATAAAATATCTATGTCGTTTGCCCTTGTATGTTCAAGGGTGAATATGGACAGGCTTGCAGATCCTCCACTTGATACCTGAGTACTTAGTCAGAATCATGAACATTTAGCAAGTTCCCTCTTCCTCTTCCTTTCTCTCATCAGGAAAAAGTCCCCTAAGTCCAGGTTGCCCAGAGATATCCCCCAAATCCTGGACAGTCTCACAGCCCCTGGGCTCCCTGAGAGCCCTGAGGCTGCTTGAAATCATCCCCAGGGCTCCCCAGGGCACCCTCAGGGTTCTCAGGCACCCCAGGGATTCTGAGGGATTCTGAGGCTATTCAGGATTTGGGGGGTATCTCTGGGCAACCTGGACTTAAGGGACTTTTCCTGATGTGCTATACAAGGCTGAGCAGCAGAGTGGCCTACATGAATAACAAGACCCAGGGTGCTCAGTTAAACATGTTCAGAGAAGCACATCTTAAGTCACTGTTTAGGCTCTCCAAGTTCAATTCATGATCATTCACATACCTCAATAATATGAAATGGGTTAGCATCATGAATGTCAACAATGCAGTAGAAGATCCTGTCATGACAATCTGAGCATCAGTAGCCTCGAGTGTCTTCTGTATCAAACTTTGCACCACATTGACAGTTTTCACTATAGGTGCCTCTACTCTCATGGCAGGGAAGCTCCTGAATATATGCATTAATATAAAACAAGATGAGCCTTGTTAATCCACACCACCCAAATATGGCCATGGGCATAAAAAGTGGTTTATCCACTGGCCTTCCCTGGCCATGACTCTCCAGTTAAACACCTGTTTCACCTTGTTTAACAAGGTTAATCCAAGAAGTACTGGCCCCCCCTGGCCATGACTCTCTAGTTAAACAAGGTTAATCCAAGGTTCTCTTCTTGTATAACAGGTGTTAAACTCAATTGAATGGGTTAAACTCAGGTTAAACCCTTCTTATGCAAGGTTAAACCACACTCATAAAAGGTTAAACACTCAGGTTAAATCACACTAATAAAGCTGTTCAAGAAGAAAAACTGCATAGTATTTTCAAAAGGTAATTAACACTACAAAAAATTAAAATCACATCCCAAGGAGTTTGTCAACCTGTTCCTCAATCCAAGCTTGGATCTTTTGACTGAACAAGCTGCATCACATTCCACCTCATTAGTGCCTCATTTATTTTGGACCCTGCGAGTCAGCGACTGTGAGGTGGATGCCTCAGAAGCACTGAAAGGATCTGCAGGAGGCTGGAAAAGAGTATCAAGAGACAGTGAAGCAGGAGGAACTGGTGAGAGTGGCACTATGGCTGCACCAGGT
>KN834766.1:169115-198299 GCA_000827265.1 Collybiopsis luxurians FD-317 M1
TAGCAGATGGGCTGACTCTACTAGATTCAAATTGTATAAATATCTATGTCGTTTGCCCTTGTATGTTCAAGGGTGAATATGGACAGGCTTACAGATCCTCCACTTGATACCTGAGTACTTAGTCAGAATCATGAACATTTAGCAAGTTCCCTCTTCCTCTTCCTTTCTCTCATCAGGAAAAAGTCCCCTAAGTCCAGGTTGCCCAGAGATATCCCCCAAATCCTGGACAGTCTCACAGCCCCTGGGCTCCCTGAGAGCCCTGAGGCTGCTTGAAATCATCCCCAGGGCTCCCCAGGGCACCCTCAGGGTTCTCAGGCACCCCAGGGATTCTGAGGGATCCTGAGGCTATTCAGGATTTGGGGGGTATCTCTGGGCAACCTGGACTTAAGGGAATTTTCCTCATTCTGCCACTAACAAGTTTTGTAATCAGCTCAAAATTGGTTCAAGAGAAACCTGAATGTTGGTTCAAACTACACCACTGGCATGCTTCTCATAACTTTGAGTCTTCTATAGGAAGACTAGTACTGAAAGTATAACCAATTTCACTCCCTGAATGAAATGCAGAGACAAGCCTCAAAGGGAGCAATTACTTGGAGCATGCAAAAGCATGCAAGTAGGTGTCCCATACTACTATATGATGCTGTTTGGGCACTTCGGAGAACCTATACTACCTAACTGAACTGTCAAAATTGACCGAAACTGAAATGTCAAAATTGAATTGATTGACAACATTGAAAAACAATGAACAAACCCTGCTAAAGGGAAAATTGAATGACCAATCTTGGAACATTTGCACCAGGGCAGTGGCCCATGCAAAGTGTCTTCTGAATACTATTGAGGGTACTGATCCGGAGCCAATGACAGGACTCCCAAATAGTTAAGTGTGGAAGGTTTGGGTTGACATATGAGATGAGTGTATACATTGTAGGTGAGGCACATGTATGATAATCAGTTTGATAAATCTATAGCCTATGTAAGTACACGAATGCCTCAGAACAACAGATAAGTTCTCTTCATTACCTATAGTCTATGTAAGTACAAGAATGCTATAGATAATCTGTAAGTATACATATGCGAAAGGAGGAATAAACAAGGTAATGCACCCTCAGAACAACAGATAAGTTCTGAGGGGCAGAAATATGGAATGGCAGTTATATAAGTGGAAAGTAGGACTAAAGAAAAGGAGAAGGATAAAATATGAAGCCTAGACAGTAACTATGCTGTGATATCTGCACGGAATCAGATATGCAAACTTCACTCGTAGTGCAACGCCGTGCCACAGGACACCACACAGCCACATGACCGTAGATGCGTACTACACATCACCAGACATGTTTGTTCCAACACAGCTGCATCATGCTTCTGATTATGAGATTGATCCATCAGGACTGTGGACTCATCTTTGCAGTGTTCACTTGACGCCTAGTGGGCCAATGCTAACGTGTGGCGGTACTCGTGCCCATTTTGAGTAAAGTATAGGTCTGAATGTCTTGAACAAGTCTAAAGTATAGCAAAGCGGCAAAAGTTCAGAATTGCTCAGTTTCACTTAGGTTACCCCAGGTCCAATTTTCACTGGGGATCAGCAGACACAATGCATGTTGGATCATGGCATGCAGTGACTGACTTGTGAGACATCATATGCATCATAGGACACATGGATAAGGCATTATTTATTTCAGATCATGCCCATTTTGAGACATCATAGACATTTGTATCATGAGCTATGATTCGGTGTGATCAATGCCGCCTTGATTCCATTAGATTAGGTCTTCTGACGAAGTTGACTGAATTGTGATGCAATTACAATGACAGAAGTGCGTAGTATTTACCTATTTCCCCTATTCAATTTGAGTAATGAAGAATGAGAATAACATAAAGTTGCCTGTTAAGGATCAGGCACAGAATTCACCACCTCTAAAACTCGGCATTTCATTTCATTCCATGCACTCGTAACAAGGAATCTAACCTTGGAGCGCTTACAGAAGCTTAGAGCGAGATGTGCTGTTTGCAAAGTATTGTGTATATTGGAACTTGCAAAAGGTTGATATCTTACTTTGCCTGGTCCATTACGGCCCCACCCAACCTCTTCAGACAACAAAGTCTTGTCAATCATTTGAGTTGAATTGCTCCTCTGTGACACTTAGGTAATCCAAAACATGGAACATAATGGAATTGCATGTATCGAACCAGTTGGTCTACCTGTCCCTTGTTAGGCATAAGGTTACACATGCCTATACCCCATTTCTGGGACCATGTTACCCTGGTTTGGTCGGCAAGGCAACTGTAGCGGCGCTGCCGCTACATCTTAACTCCCTGCCCTTAGATATACTTCGGCTTTCAACTGTGCTGATTTTCCAGCAGATGTAATTCTGACAGGCCTCAAGGTTGACCCTATTTTATATCTAAAAGATATTGAACCCACAAAGGGGTAGAGTGAAGCCGATGCCCACTCGATGGCAACTTGTGAGCCCCATCATTGCATTTGTTTTTGTGATGACTGTCTTGGTCTTTAAAGATGAGCCTGAACTATTCACCAAGGTGCCTCTATGTCTACAGCTAGTGGCAATGCGGAATGCAGATGAAGTAGTAATGCAAGCACTCAAGGAATTTGAGAAAGTCTTACCTCTGCGAAATTAGAGTATATATGTGAATTAATCCGATGATATTCTGCTTAAGTTCAGCTAGCTTTGATCTTGCCCCAAGTAGTAACAGAAGAAGCTCGATGAACAATTCATGGACATAATAAACTTAAAGTAGTTTTCAAAACATGGTACTCCATTGAATTCCAAAAAGCCTTAAAAGAGAAACAGCACAGGAGATCTCAAGTTCAGCTAGTGTGTCGGTGAAGGTTGATACTTGAAACTGATTCATTTCACAGAAAGTTCAAATTTACAATTGCTTAATTAACTAGGGTGCTACTACGTCACTGTATATGGGAGCTGGAGCTGTAGCTTCAATCCACCGTTGGAATGTGATGGTAAGGAGTAAATTCCAATACTACATCATGTCCTCCATTGGGGTGGACAAACTGCAGTCCTGATAGCTGTGATGGGGTTGAATATTCCTTGGTGTATGTATCGTTGCGCAAATTCAGCATCATATGTGACATTAAGACGCTGGACAACCTGTAACAATTAAAAAAAAGAGAGAGATTTAATTGTATCTGCCTTTATAGCCATTGCAGAGTTCAGACTCACATCGATATGAGAAGGGTTAACATCTGCTTAACTATGTTCTGATGTCAGCTGAATAAGTGCCACACAGTCAAACTGGATTATTTTGAAACTCCTACTGGACCAAACTAGGGAGAATTTCCTTCATTGAGCTTTAACCAAAAAAAAAAAAAACCTACAGCAAGAACAAAAATATTTGACAATGTAATTACAGTGATGATTCCAAAGTACATGAGACCTTTGAAGCAGAATCTCACGAGTAAATACAAGAAAATGACTTTCTCATTCACTCACCATCTCGCATGATAACAGCCCCCATCCCCATTCGAATGTATCTACTTCTATACATATTAATTGTCTTCCAAGCTGTTAAAGAAAAGACGATGAGGTCAAAAATGAATAGTCCAACGCAAATGTAGGCATAATCTATTTTGAGTAAGAATTGCGTTTGCAAAGATCATCGAAGCGGTCGAACGCACGAAGTCCTCTAAGTAATTCATGCTGAGTTATCTTCGGAAAACTAAATATAGTGGATAGCTTACTGAGATTCTGAAAGTACTGGTATATTGCCCATCTGAGCTGCAACCGATTGAGATTTGATGTCAGGTAAAGGTTGTCGATCTGTCAAAATTATCTGTACCTGTAGAGACCTTGTTTACCAGGCCCCGGCATATTGATATTTGGAATGCAAATACTGACCACAGCATTGCAGAACACACTCATGGCTAAAACACTCAGGAACACCTTGATTGTTCTGCTTCCCCCATATAAAGCAGTGACTCGGAGAACAAAAAGGGCTGAGAGACAGTAACATCAATGGTGTAGAGCAACTCTGGAAAAGCCACAATCATACTCATGACAGTGACCTCTAATAAGACCATAAATGGTTGTATATAGAGGTCTAGATAATGCCCTCTAACAATTCAGGAGCAGGTGAGTCCGCACATAAATACTGCGGTGGGAAGGTATGGCTGACACTTACCCTAACAGTGGCTGCAGAAGTCAATACAAAGCCTCCAAGTAAACACTTGACTTAGGACTCACATTATCCTGAATGACTGGCTCATTCCAGAAGTAAAGAACAAAAATAGGTATACTCCCAAAAAGGTTCAGATATCGATTAACAAAGAAGAGAATTGCTGGAAGCTTCTTGCAGTCGCGTTTCCAGAAGAATTCCACTTCCTGGTCCAAAGTGAGGATCCAATCGTAGATAGGAACCACTAGGAAGGTGGATGTATTAGATAAACAGAGCTTACTGGACTCAAGTTTAGTACCCAGACGCACCAAATTGAATGAAGCCGAAGTAGTGTTCCCAATTCCTGATGAACAAAACAGTTAAACAAGCATTTGAGTAAGATCTCGAGATAGTCCATACATTTGAATTTGAACATCTTGTGGGTTCCACTGCGACATTACAGAGGGGTGCAGGCGTTGACAGCACTCTCGTAGGGTACGGGTTACTGGAGCGATTGGTGCGGGGTGTTTAATAGTCATTCAAACTGTATATAAAGATCCCCGTGTTCCGCGCAGCGCCGCTTTCTCATTGGTCTGATATACAATGCTATAATTTAAGTGGGGTTCTTACCTTACGTTGCGCCCGGCTGGAGATAAAACCGCCCATATATCTAGTGGGGAGGTAAAGCGCTATTCGAAAGCATTACTTAGACGCTTTAAGTGGGGTTCTCATCTTACGTTGCGCCCGGCTGGAGATAAAACCGCCTATGTATCTAATGGAGAGGTAAAGTGTTACTTGAAAGCATTGCTTAGGCACTAAAGTTTATTTGGAAGTCGTTGCAACGCAGGTTCTCTACTCAGTAATTTTGCGTTATACGTCGCTGCATACCTTGGCAGTCTCAATCGATGTAAACTTTTCCCAACAGGTTACCAAAAACCTCCACTGATGAAAGCTGCTGAATGAATGATGGGCAAAGCACAGTATAGTTATGTACATGTACGGCCGCTCCAGCTCATGTCAAAAGGAATGTCATATTCTGATATTGGATTGTTATAAGCAACAAAATGAAGGGAGTTTCCGGTGAGGAACTGCCAAGTATCATGTGGCGCATTTTTAAATTAAATGTCTAGCACATATTCTGGCATTGCATTGTTATAGGCAACAAAGTGAGGAGAGTTTCCGGTGAGGAATTGCCGAGTATCATGAGGCGCATTTATATATATATATAGTAAATAATCTTTAGCCGAGTTGTACGGGGTTTATCGGTACCGTCATCTTAGACTAGAATAATACATATAGCAGATAGCTTGAAGCCGCTATGTCAGGATTCGGGAAGACCGATGCTGACCATTCATGACAATGTAGTCGCTTATCGGGTGTCGGAGGCTCTCTACCAAATCGGGAGGCTGTAATTATCATAAGAATTACGAGGCCGGAATGAAATGAAGGAATCGTTCTTATGGGCCGCGATTTTATCTGTTTTTTGTATACATGGATGTATATTGCCAATGAGTAGGATAAAAGATGTGATACAGGATGAGATACATTCACTACTTACATACCAAGCTGTTGAGTCATCAAGTGTCAATGGAATTATGTATTGAACATACTAAAAGGTATTGGCTACATATCATACGGAAGCCAAAGTCCCTCACCTATATGTCAACCAAGTCCCCGTCACTTGTTAAGGCATGCTGTTCTACGCTCGTCGAAAGATCCGAACCAGGACATTTGTGTTTATTGCATGTTACTATTCACTGACTGCCTCATCTTTTCTCAACTAAAACGAAATCCTTTCAAAACGATAAGTATTCAAGTGAGTACGCGCTATGATGAAATCTGGTCCAGTTTTCATGTATTCTAGCGTAGTACATCCAGTAAAATCCCATTTGTCGATTCTATATCCCCCAGACCCGAACAGAGCCATCGAAATCGGCAGTAAAGAGCCATTTTCCGTCTCTCGAGGTTATGCAATTGCCGGTGCTTGATAATCCAACCACGTCTGCCCCATGCTCAAATTTGCCCTTCTGGCCAGCTTTTGGATCAAAAATGTACACGCGACCATCTGTCGTTCCGAATATTAACACCCCCTGCGCGGTATACATGATGTTCCGCACTTCAATCCACATCCCTCTTAGACTACCTTCCCCGGCTCCCATTTGCCAGTGCTGGCCAGAATCACCACCGTTCATGACACTAAAAGTCCGTAGGGAAGCATCTCCTGCTCCAGCAGCAAGTGTTTTCCCATCTAGAGAGAAGGACAAGCTGCGAACCCAGTTTTTGTATCCCCCAAAGGTATGAATCAGCTCTCCGGTTTCGACATTCCACAGTCGAACTTTTTGATCCCCCGCTCCAGCGGCGATTATTTTGCTGTTAGGGGAAAAAGCAGCATTCCAGGACTGGTTGGTAGCGCCAGCCATTATATGGACAAGCTCTCCGTTTGCCGCATCCCAAACACGAACGGTCTTGTCCCAAGAAGATGTTCCGATGAGTTTGTTATCGGGGCTGTACTCTGCCCACATGATTATGTCAGAGTGGCCTCGGAGCTGAAACCGTGCTCGAAGACTGTCGACAGCAATAACCGAGATACAATACTCAGGACCTGCTTCGAAAACGAGTAGAGAAGCCCCATCGCGGCTGAATGCCCGACGCTTTACATATCCCTGGAGAACTCGAGCCTGCTCAATGTCGATTCGCGTCTGCGCGACGCGCAAGACTTTTTCAAAACTTCGAGCTATGTCCTGATCGCCAAGAGCATCTTGAGGCCACTTTGCCTTGTGCTGAAGCACGCTCGAGGCTGCACGACTAGCAGCATCAGCCGCAAGAGGTATGAGTCTTTCAGCTTCCATTTCTTCCGCGTCCAGATCCCACACTCTGACAGTATTGATATTTCTTCGATTGTCCAAGTACGCTCCGCTGCTCACTAGAATCCTACAAGTACCATTTCCATTGGGTTGAAACTCTGCGAAACCCACCTTTCCGCCTCCATGCCCAGATCGAAGTACTTGTTTGAGCTGAATATGTGGGGCGTTGTCGCCAGTGGGAGTGGAAGCGTAGTCAATGTTGTAAATGTGAATGTCGGAGCCTACGGTAACAGAAAGAAGGCGATCATCATCGCTGGTGGAGAGGTGCCGATTGATACCAAACCCAGGTATATCTGGAGATTCTGGTTCAAAATCGATCCGGGTTGCTTCTGAACCCCATTGCTTTGGATGGTCAGGGAGCCACGGAGCTGGTTTCCCGTCAATCTCAAGGTCATGTTCCAGATGAGGACGAAATTTTGCATAATATTCTTGTGCCTTCATGCTGCTTGGCCTGCATACAGATGTGTGATTAGAAGTTCAGGACAGCTTTGGAGACAGCTCGTAAAACCTACCCGGGAATCCAGAAAATGGTACAGACTAGGTCGTGAAGGGTAAAAACATGGTAGTCGGCGCTATTGGCTGTGCAGCTGATCCTCCGACAGTTTTAGCGCCACCTCTCAGCTGACTATGAAGGGATCACTGCACTCATGATCTGAGTCAACGACGTGGTCTCTTTTATTGAACGACTTGATAATGCTGCGCAGACGATGGGGGATAGTAACTCCAAGTAACATTTTGGCTCCCAACCTTGCCGTTCTTCTCAACTTAATCTAAATATGTTGATTTGGCTTACATTTACAAAATTCCCAGTTTGAGTAACGAGCTTGAATGAGGAAACCCGAGTCATCAAAAACATTAAACCGGCTCAAGTGTACTTCGTCCTGCCGTGTTCTCTTCCCAGAGATTCCGAGCTCCCCTTGCACGTTGTGAATACCCTTTCCAGTTGTTCGCTGTTTCCCTAGGCAAGGTTCTCTCCTCCAGAACAGATTTTTATCGCAAATCAAAATGCCCTAGCTTTCCATCTTACAGAAACCCCGAGTCAAAGTCCCCATTCGTTCCCCTTGGGAACCTTGATGCTCTCATGTGGAAGGTCTATTCCATTTCGATCAACTCCAAACCTGAAGACACTGCAACTCCCCAGAGACTCGAGAAAAAGGCTCGAGAGCTAGCTCAAAATTTGGGTTTTCCACTTGCTGAAGCTGAAGAGCCAGTTGTTCGCAGCAGTTGGGTAACGCTCGTAGGCAAAGTGAGGCCCTGATTGACACATTGTTCGTGACTAACACGTGACTAGACCCATGCTCGTGCCGCATCGCGAGGCCCAACAAGCCTTGAAGTGCTAAGCAGTTTAATGTTGGCATGCGTATGTCTGTGTCATAAAATTAAGCTTCACATCTTCACAAAACAGTGTAAATAATCTCTTGGCACACCGCGGGCATGCACTGAGAGTGATTATTGATGGCAATCATCGCGTTAAGACAGATAATTCATTCGCTATCTAACTGCTGCCTAACACCTCCGACTTCTCATGACTTCTTTATTGCTTCGCTGCAGCGGTGAGAGGATCAAATATACGATGCCCATGTTAAATTAGATCGGAGCCACTGAAATATCTACTTTACCGATGATAGGTCCTATCTCGTTTTATCCTAGGAAAACGGAAGTGAGTTTCGGCTCCTTACATCACGTACTTGTCACAGTTAAAGACCGTCGAGATTGTCTGACAAAATAACTCAACGAGGAGTAACAAAGTCCGGGAGAAATAGGAATTCAATCAGATGGCACCGAACGGACGAAATTCTGGAAAGAATGCATAGGAGTGAAGAACTACGTAAGTGTTAGCACCTTATCATCTCGGCGAAAGTGGGGCAGGTGCGAGACTGGTAGTCTGACCTCAACCCCTGGGTGAATCTGACTCTACATATGTATCCATTGATATGGTCTGTTATCGATCTACTGTTTGTATTCGGTATGGCCTCCTCGGCTTTGAGGCAAGTCGCATACGTAGCCGATCTGTCGTTTACCACTCTAAAGTTAGCATTGCATATGCTGAAAATACATATTCGCGTGCCATGGGACAAAAATGGTGAATTCAAAGGATAGTTCTGGTAATTAAGAGAATTGGATATAATGTCTAGAATACCGTATTCTCAGCTTCCAAGGAAGGTTCGTGTAAGACTTTGTACCCCATTGTAAGAAAGGAAATGAAAAAAAAGACGAGATTCGCCGTGTCCGAGTGCAAATCTCTTCATGTTCTGTTAAGGGAATTGAGTGACGCATGTATTACATCTATGACAAAGTGTTAAGTTTTCGAGGTAGGCAGAGAAATCAACGGAAAGTTCGAGCACCACGACTTTTGATCCGAGATTTGAGTCTCATAAAGCTGAACGTTCTCGTAGGCTGTCGCTTTGAATTTCATTCTTTGCGATTTCTCTTGTCAAGGAGGTCCAAAATGGACGATATCAACTCGGTAACTATCCTGCAATCGCCCGACTCTAACGATGAAGGGTTCCCGGGTTTTAACTCCCTGGGCGATATCTTCGCACCTCGGCCGGTGCAAAGTCGAACTCCTCTGGTACGTAAAGAGTTGACTGGATGGTGTATTTTTTTCTTCTTACACAAGCATACTCTGTTATCTTCGAGGTTAGATGGAGGGCTGGCAAATCGTCACTGACAATTGCCACAAACCCGAACATGTTTCCATTTCAACTGCATTTTCCCCGCACGCGGAATGGCATACTCTGGCCCCTGACCTCGTGTTTTCTACGTCTGATTCAGTTCAGTTCTACGTTCACTCTCACATTGTTCTGGCTGCGTCAGATAATCGATTCCATTCCTTAATTCCGATCCGTTCGATGGACCAACCGTGCAGTTCGGTGATCCACGTTCCGGAGTATTCTCAGATCTTTAACATAATCCTCCATCTTATATATAACATTCCTTCCAGACAGTATTCTCCTTCGATGGAAACGCTATCCTGTTCTATTGACCGGCTTTCATTCTATGGAATCCAAGCAAAGAAGCATATCGTAGCCAAAACGCCTCTGTACTCTCTGCTTCTTTCTTATGCGCCACTGTTCCCAATTGACGTGTACACTCTTGCTGCGAAACACGACCTCCTCGATCTCGCGATTGCTGTTTCTTCTCATCTTCTTTCATTCAATGTCTTCTCTCTCACCACCGAAATGGCGGAGAAAATGGGAGCCATATATCTTCGCAAGCTATTTTTTCTGCTCATCGGTCGAAATGAGGCGTTGAAAAGGGTAAGTGTACAGTATCGCTTTAACGGTAGTGCATTGTTGGCTGAAGCATTTAAAGCTTTTATCGCAGCCGTTGCTTCCTCACGCTCCTACTGATAACTGCAAATTCCACGATCAACGAAGTTTGAGCCGTGCGTGGTCTTTGGCGTCTGCTTATATAGCTTGGGATGCTCGACCTGGTGTGTATTCTTCCAAGTATTGTTCAACGATACCTTAGATCATGTGTATTTTCAAGACATGTCGATAGGATTTTTGGAATCGTCCTTGAATCCTTTGGTCAGTAAGTTGACGTGTAATCTCTGCAAGGAGAGTTTGGAGAACCGTATCAAAAATATTATTATCCAGTGGTCTCAAGTGAAGGTAAGTAATTTTCCTCTGATTTAACTCCTAAAGACTGATTGGTCATATAATAGAGCACCATCTGAGTCTCGATCTGTAGCTGAACAGATACCTTCGAGCACATAGGTATGAAGGCTACCATCATGATTGATTTAATGTGTGGACTGTATCACCTTTTACATGGCGTCGCGGAGACTTAATTCTGTCCCATACTTGCGTTCTATTTTTGACATTTATCTGGTTAGTTTTGCATGTGAACAGCTGTATTTTTCGTACATACCACCGATATGTATCATTATGTACTTAGATATCTCCTGCTGCAGACCCGAAGGCCTTAGCATTCGAATTCATTTTACTTGCCAGTCTAGTTGTTTCCGATGCTCTTTTTCGTTCCTTGATGCTTAACAAAAATGTCAAATTCATACTACTACGACCAATCAGGCCAGGCTGCTTACCTTATGAAAAAGCCGCGCTGGGCCAAGTGAGTACCTGTATCAGTATCGTCCTAACATAAATGGGCAGATGTACCAGCCACTTGTGCATGGAAAACAATCTCAGTATTCCTTTCATCAACACCCAACAGCTCATGTCAAATGATTTTGGGCAATCCGAGTTGACCAACTTGTCCCCTTCGTCACATTCTCCATCTCTTCGCCCTATTCAATCCGGTCCGGCGATTCCGAAGCGTTTGGGAAAATTGCAACTTACACTCTCCTGGCCTGTCCGAAGCAAGTTCTAGATAATACTCAAGTCCCAAAAACAGCGGAATGGGTGCACGAGTATCAAATAGGTGTAATCTAGCTGCAGTATTAGTTTGGGGAGTTTTGGAGCAGTCTAAGTAGAAGCGGGCGTCGAAAAGTGACTTGCCACAACTGGAGTTTCAGTACTTTCAGAAAATCCTGAATATTTTTCTCATAATATTTCATATCATGAAGTTAATAGGTCTCTTGTATAGAGCCCTGCCCGGATACTAGATATCCCGCTCGCTGTGCATATCCATGATCACAGTTGGTGTTTCTTTATTTTTCCTCGTATCTACCTTTCTTCATTTGCTTCCGTTCGGGCTCGCAGGTGTTCGGGCGGAAGATCTATATTACCTACAGACACTAATTAAAATATTGATATGCATTTATTACCCTCAGTTGTTCACGCTACTTTGTGTGCTTCTGAGGGTAAGTTGCCATGATCATACGCCTGTCCAACTATGTACTAACAGATTACTTAGATTCGTACTTATATAGTTTGACAGGTTATGGGCTCCGGTGCTGTTAAACCTACACACGAATTAATACTCCTGAATAACAACTACATTTGAAGTGCTAAACGTACCATGGCTAGCAACGGTGCACTCCCGCTGTCCATTCCCAACATTCCTGCTGACCAAAAATTTGACGGAGGTAAACCCATTGAAAGGAAAATTCAAAATGCCTTACAAACACAAGGCCTTATAGGCTACATTAATGGCACTATCACCAACCCCACTATTACCACTGCCCCTAATCACCCTGATCCTACACCTGTTTATTCCATAATGCCTTCCAGAGAAGAATGGGTTTTCTGAAATGATTGTGCAAAATTATTGAATCGTATATTGCTGCCCTACCTTCACTCATTGCCAAGGTTGATGACAAAAATGCACAGGAGATACTAGACACACTGGTCAATGATTTCAGCAAGACAGATGATATGAAGAAAGTACATACCAATCGTCGCCTCCGGAACCACATCTACTGTGAAGAAGAGCCCCTCGAAACATTCTTTCAGACCTTGCAGGAACTTTGCAAAGAGGCATCTGAGGCTGGAAATGATGTCTCTGATCCTGTCTTCCATGAAATTCTCCTTGCGGCATTTCCAAGAACTACATTCAATACAATCATACATAACATCATGGCCAATCCTTCCACCTATACTTTGCCCGCTTCCATAATCCAGCATATCAGCTATCAGTACTTGCATACTGAAAATTGTCCTGACACCGTCATACCAGGTGACTGTTTACCTCAAGCTCATCAACAGCTCTCCTGGCAAGGATCGAGCAACTGGAAAAGACAATTGCAGCAAATGTGGTTCAGTCAAAAGAGAAGAAATGCACAAACCTAAACTGCTTGTGTACCGGACACTTGGCTGAGGATTGCTTCCAAAGGGAGGTGGAAAAGAAGGGCAATATCCTGGATGGTGGCAAGGGAAGAAGGACACATGTGTCTCACCTGCAGCAAATAGTACGGTCATGGTCAGGGAGTTAACTCAACATTACGCCTTGGTAGCCAGGTCCAAAGTGAGGGGAGCGGGACATGCGTACTCCAACTCTGGTGCTACAGATCATTTTTTCCAAAATAGGAGTGACTTTGTTTCATATACTCCCTGTACACGAGAGGCACAGTCATCAGAAGCGAGTACTATGCTGAAGGTAATTGGTTTTGGACAAGCTAGGAAGACTTTTGTGGAAGGAAATTGTACCATTGTATTGACATTCAACAATGCTCTTCATGCACTATTGATATCCTCCAACCTTGTCTCTATTTCTAAGATGGACAGGCTAGGTTATCACATACACTTTGGCAATGGCATAGCAAAATTCTATCTTCCAATGGGGGAACATTTCCTTACAGGGCTAGGAATGAACAGCCTATATCATTTGAATGAGAAAAAGATGGTACAGGCACTCGCCGTTTGGTCTTGCTTGCTGAATCACCCAGTTGACTTGGGGTCTTGGCACCGCTGTTTTGGTCATGCCGGAGTATCGAGGATTGTGATGGCAGCAAAGAAAGGTATGGGTGTCCTTATTGGACAAAAATAAAATAACGTGTAACATCTAGGTAACCCTTGTTTTGGGATTGTGATTACAATTGATTACATGTTTTTGATCCATGATAACAATCACTTCTTGTCATGAGAATTGTAGTACTGTGACTTTCTGTTTTGGCTGGCAAACACCATATTTAGTATCACTAAGAAGTTCAAATTTCTAATTGACCTGGTTAGCACTTGAATTCATAATTATGGCAATCAAGTTTTGGGTGATTCTAACTCTGCCAAAGTTGCATAGTGAAAACACTCTACTTGATTCGGCGGGCCCAGGTGAGATGACACTTTCCTTCTGCTTAGTCAGCAGCAGATATCTCTCCCTGTCGCGTTATCCCAGGTGATCGGATATTAGTTTTGCAGGGGCAAATTGGTTTTTAGCAATCACTAGGGTTCATAGAAATTTTCTTTATTTACCTCCATCTTCTTCAATCTGCTTCTACCCCCAGCCTCTGTCCAAAATGCCAATGCAGAGTATGAAGTGGATCAGGCTGTGCTTTGCAGACTTCTAGACCCAGGAACAAAACAGCCAGAAACTGTCCCAGATGTAAAAAATGTGTAGCAGAGATAACAGGAAGACAGAGAAATTGAAAAATTGATGAGTCATTAAAATTCAAATACTTTGCCTGCCTGTAATGCATGTGACCATTTTGGATCAATTAATATAGATCACTCATGGATTGAATTTTGAGTAACTCTAATTCTGCTCAAGTTGCATGGTGAATACTTCAGCTCATTACTATCTTGGCTAAATAATCAAGCCCAGATGAGATGACTTGGGAGAAACTTAAGCTCAACCACTGCTGAGTCAGCAGCAGATATCTCACATAGAGGGCGATCACTCATTATGATTACCAGGGTGGCAGAACCATAAATGAGCATTACAATGACCAAGGTGGCAAAACCATCAACAAGCATTACAAAGACACAATAACAAAGAATTTCAATCATGATCATGATCACAGTTACATTTCAGGTTGTGTGATTGAGCTTATCATGTTTCTGTATCAGCTGATTTGGACAATGATTGGATCATGATCATGATACAAAAACAACCACCTGCGCTAGAACAAACAAGGAATATTTATTGTCCAATAAGGACACCAAAAGTAAGGCTTGTTAGATGGTTTCACTGCGGGGAATTCACAATGCTTGTTGGGCAGAAAGCCAAAGGTTTTATGGAGCTTCGGAACAAAATTCTCACATTTTTTGCAACGAGGCTTTTTAGAATAATGTTGCAGCAACTATAGTGAGAATATTTGTAAGTTAAAATAACCTCACCATAACCTCAACATATCCTCAATTTGAGGATAATCTTTGAATAACCTCGGCAAGATTATTTTAACCAGCCTCATTGTAAAAAGCATGAACTTTTTGTTCCGAACCTCTGGAAAACCTCTGGATTTCTGTGCCAGCGGCATTGTAAAATCCCCACAGTGTTTGAAGGTGATTGGCTCCTTGGACACATCCATCATTATGAGCTGCCATGACTGTCATATTGGTGCTGCAAAGTGTCGGCCGTTTGATGCAGTTATCACGAGAGAGGCACGGTGCCTTGAGCGCATATACCTTGACCTTACCAGCCCTATGCATACTAGAGCAATCAGTCAGCTCTTTGTTGCGTACTCTCGGTTTTGTATCTTTTCTTTAGTTCTAGTTATGATTTGTACCGCTTGACGAATACACTGACTTTTATACAACTAATGATGCTCCACAATGTACTAGTGGATGCTGCTTTAACTGAATACCCTCGACAATGTCCTATGTAATGCCGTCTCGGGTTTCCATCACCAACGACCAAGCTACATATCTGGGCTCTATCCACCTGCGTGTCACTCCATGCGTATCTCACCTTGACCACAGATCGTGTCCAACAAAACATTGCAGTCTCTTCCGCAAGACCCAGAAGTGCTCAACAATTACTACTTCTGTTGTACACTTAACTATAACATTAACCTTAACCACACTTTGTCCTACCAACTGGTCCGGGTCTAGCATGCCATTTCATTTCCGCTGTAGGGGTGCACAAACAGCAGTCCTGATAACTGTGATGGAGTTGAATATTCCTTGGTGTATTTATCTTCTCGCAAATTGAGCATCATATGTGACATCAATATACTGGACAGCCGGTATCAATAGGGGAATATCCAATATCTGACCTCCATTGTGGGACTAGGGAGCTTAGACTTACGTAGTAATCAAAATATTCAGCATCTTCTTCAGCGTGTCCTGATTTTAAGCAAATAAGTGCCACACAATCAAATTGGATGATTTACAAAGTTATTGGCTATCTGAGCTGCAATTGACGGAGATTCGATGTCAGGCAGAGGTTCTCGATTTGCAAAAATTAGCTGTATCTGCAGAGAGACTGTATATCTATTTCAATCCAAAACTGCAAATACTAACCACAGCATTGTAAATAATGCTCCCAGCTAGACCACTGAGGAGCATCCTGATCCTTTTACTGCCACCATATACAGCTGTGACTCGGAGTACAAAAAGGGCTGAGAGACAGTCGAAATGTCAGTAGATGACATTTGCGATAATGTGCAATCATACTACACATAGTGACCTCTGCTAATACCATAAATACCTCCATGTAGATGTTTACAAAATGACCTCTAACAACGTAAATGGTAATTGAAGCTTGAATGTGTGCGTAACAACTATGCTGCAATTACAAGTATCACTTACCCTAATATTGGCTGCAAAAGTCAATACTACATGTATTCCAAGCAAACCCTTGACTCACATTATTTGGAATGATTGGTTCTGGCCAGAAGTAAAGAATCAAAATGATGATATTGCCAAGGAGATTTAGATATTGATTAACAAAGAAGAGTATTGCTGGAAGCTTCTTGCAGTCATGTTCCCAGAAGAGTTTAACTTCTTGGTCGAAAGTGAGGATCCAATCGTAGATTAGGGTTACTGAAAAGTGTAGATGAGTCCAGTAGGCTCAACCTGAGCTGCAGACACACCAAATTGGATTAGCTCAATGTAGTGTTGCCAATTCCTATGAATGAAAATTCAGCGTAAGCCTTTGAGGAAGAACTGTAGGTAATCCATACATTTGAATCTGAACATCTTGTGGGTTCCACTGTGACATTAGGAGAGGTGGATGCGACGGCACTTTTGCGGAGGATGGGTCGTTGAAGCGGTTGCTGTGGGGGCCTAATAGTTATCGAAACAAAATAATAATGTATATATAGACCAACCTGCTCTGCGTAATGCCGCTCTCAAAAATTCAAAGTAATATAATCAGTAGTCTTTGCGGCAAAGGCGGAGTTATTAGCGAACCCGAAATCTATGCAGTTTCCATCTTACGTTGCACTCCGCTGTCCAAGATCAAAATCCGAGATATATATTCAGTGGAGGAGGTGGTGGTAGTTTCTATTACAAAATCTTCAGTGAGCAGAGTTATACTTTCAGTACAGTAATGATAGAATCCCTTAGTTTAATTCTACCAGCCAAGTCGAAGGGACTGAGTGTTTTTTTTTTTTTTTCAGGTGTATCAGACTAGAATTGCATGAGAATGGGTCAGTGACAGTGTGCGGGCTTCTATGTCCATGGTGCCGGAATGGTCAAGACTGCCCCGGAATGGCTAGGATAAGTATATTATTCATAAGGCTATTTACCCATTTTACCGGGTCTATACCTGTTACGGCGAAACAGTGTTTTAGCCGTCATTCCTCTGATACTGGGAATGACAAAGATGGCCGAAGTTGGCAATACAAAGCATTATTCATAGATGGGTCCCAGGTAGAGAAGATTATATAGTCGCGGGGAACATTTTTACTATTGCGTAGAAATACTATATGGAGAAGGGCAAGAGAGTATATAGATAGGAAGGGAATGGAACGGAAGAGCAGGTTCTAACCCCCTATTTAGCAGGCACTTGATCTGTTAAGGAACCAATCAGAGCTCCGGGTGAAGAGTTAAAGTTAAAGAGCAGTGTTGTGTTTTGTAATTTTGTTAAACTTGGTTATTGTATTTGAACTTGGTACTTCGGTTTTGACATTGCGACTTGGATTTTGATTGAATTTAAAACTTCTGCTCTTACATCTACAACTACCACCGCTCCAACCGCCCTTTGAACTTCATGCTCTTGTGTGCTTTTTATGTTTGTTTTCATTCTCACCGCACCCACCATAGCATTATCCCAACATATATGACCGTCTTGGGTTTATGTCAATAGGGTAATCAAGTGAATATACATACCCAAAGTGAAAAATTCGGTCCGGCTGAATGGGATTGCAACCAAAAACAAAAATACAGTGAATAGAGTGTATGACAATCTAATATTCATCATTCAGATCAGTTGAAAGAGGCATATACCAGTTATATGATTCTTCAACCTAAATGAAAAAACAAACTATCAGTGTCTGCATATTTCTCGCTTAGTTTGTGTCTTTTAGTTGTCCATTCAATTGAGCTGAACATTTTCCACTTTTGGTGTGATAGGAAATGTTGTGAATGGGAAGGATTTGACCTGTAGTGGTACAGGGTAAGTATAGTGTGGGAAAGGGCTTTGGCTTTGGAAAATTGGTTATGAGTGCATGGAATGGAATGGAATGCCGAGTTTCTGCGGTGGTGATTTTGTGCCTGATCCAAGACAGGCAATTTTAAATTGATATTTTGTAATTTATATATCCCCGACTCTGACTGAAGGGAAGGGAGGGATGTGTTTACTACGATTGGCCAAAATCTTTGTAAAATTTTGCCCCATTCACACACCCTTATCTAATCTCTGTATTCTCATGCCGCAGAATTGTATGAGCATTTTTCAGGCGCTACATTCTCTCTCTGCTCCTTAAGTTACGCAGTCGGGATAGGCCTTCTGTAAGTGATAACCATTGCCAATGGACATGACAATACTGTTTCCTGTTGTCCCTTTGGGGGCTCCCCTGCCACTGAATTGTTGAGAGTTACAACTGAAAAAACTAAGGCTAAAGACCCTGATGTCCTTTCCCTCGAATTCTTCTTGAACTACCAAATCTGCTGCTGTCCCCAACATTGCAAAAACATGTGTCGAGCTGTATATCACTCATTCGCTCTTCAATGAGAATCTGTACTTGTCTTGACACATTTGTAGCTGATATCGCACATCCTTTGTTCAGATCTTTTCCTCTCGAAGAAAAAGAGGGTTGGTATTCCCAGTGACATTTCGTCGGCTAGCTTCCTGAACGCTCTGAAAGTTCAGTTGATAATGTCGTAACTGAATGTATCATCATTGCAATGGAACGATTACTTTCTCTTGATGGGGTTGGGGATTAAGGATTTTTTAGCTTGGTGTTCATTACGTTGGATGCCCCGAGAAAGCTCATGACTGAACTGGCACGAGTTCCGCCACCCACTTATGCATTAAATATTGTCGGGAGTGCCTAGGAGGCTTGTTGCTATGTAGCCTTTTCATGATCTGAGGACTTATCGATATAGGTACGGACTAGTACTCGGAAGTTATAAGTATATGGGTGCTATCCTTGAAAACCGGAATATATGCTCAATCTTGCTTGACTTTGATAAACCAAACCTCTTGGGGAAGGGTTTACACGATGCCCGAGCAAGGGAATAAAAGCCCGTTAGTATGCCCGGGATTAATTGTAGGAGTGGAGCCTTGTCATCAATATCATGATGGAAACAATAACGGTATATATATAGCACAGGAAAAAAGACTCTTTTCGTTCTCCCCATCGCACTGGATTCTGGAAGAGCGGCAAACGCTTGTTTCCTACGGCGTTGTGCATCTACCGAGGTAGATGATATTGAATTGATTCTTCATGTGCGTTCATTCTACTTAGGAACATGCGTTGCTATTCAAACTCTAGTGTATTGACAGTCATATGCAGTGTTAACTGAGAGGGGGTAAAATTTACATGTTTGTCTGTTTGTGGCTGAACAGGACCAAATCCTGGACCTACCCCCACATCTGTTGCGCTTTTGGCTTGCTTGATTACATGTTACTAACCTTTAGCTATAAGTATATGATTGTCCGCCGCTCAAACTTTCTGCTGGAAGTTTGGACGTTCGTAGTTTTACTTTTGGGGCCTTCAATGAAGTAAGTATGGGGTAGCTATTGAATAGGAATGTCATTCAGGATGTTTGTAAAATTTGGTTACATACTAGGTCCATGAATTCGCGTGCAAGAGACTCATGTGGTTTGTAAGCTTTAGGCCAACGATTGTTTATGAAGAAAAACTACCAGTACTTAGCTTTTGAATTCTGGTGCAGTGTGCAATGTGTGTGAAGTGCGCAGACAGCGTTCCGGACCGAATAAGCCGGAACCCTTTCATTGCAACAAGTGCAAACAGAGAGAGAGCGCTTAGTGATGAATTGCCCTCGTGCCGGAAACGATTTTTTTCTGGATTACGAGTCACGACAGCCCTAATCTTTCTTGTTTCTGGTTCTCTTCGACGCTTCGATTTTGTAGGGCTTGAAACGCCAATAGAACATTGCAAGTCAGGAAGAAGGCTTCCAGAAAAGAAGTAGGCTTTTTGGGGTTTAGTTTAGGTACGTCTGCACGAGACTTTTTTTTGAGTTGAGTTAACGGTTTATTATTCTAGCCTCAACTCTCTCACAACATTGGTAAGCCTCGAATTACAAGCTGTTGACTCGTTCAGTTTCTTTACCTCTTTGTCTTCAGTGAAAAGAACAAAATACAAAAATGTCGAATTCATACTACTACGACCAATCAGGTCAGGCTGCTTACCCTTATGAAAACCACGCTGGGCCAAGTTCGTACCCGTATCAGTATCAACCTAACATGAATGGGCATATGTACCAGCCACTTGTGCACGGTAAACAATCTCAGTATCCCTTTCATCAACACCCCCAATACCACCAGCACCAGCCCATGTCAAATGGTTTCGTACAACCCGAGTTGACCGACTCGTCCCATCCGCCACCTTTGTCCTCTCTTCCTTCATCCTCATCCTCATCGTCTTCACCGTCACAGCTACCGCCGCCACTACCGGCGGTACAGGCACACCCGGTGACTCCTACCTCACCTTCCACTTCCACTTCCCCTTCCACCCCTTCTGTTTCCGCATCCTCTCCCTCATCCTATTCACGTCCTCTACCAACAGCAACATGGGCAATATGGTCCCGCCGTCCAACAGATCCCCTCCTCGCTCCCGGTCTCGTCTTCTCATCCCGCACACGACCACCACAACATATCATCCGAGACGCCATGGACATCCGCACCCCTCCCGCATCTCCTGTCGCCGAAAGTGTATCTCTACCTTCCGATGCTCAACCTTCCGAGGCTCCGGTTTCAGTCTCGCTCTCGGTGGAGAAGGAGAAGGAGAAGGAGAAGGAGAAAGAAACACTATCAGAAGGCCCGCCTACAATAACCCCGCACACAGCAGCCCCGGCATCTGTACCGTCATCCGCAGCCTCGACATCCACTGCGTCTGCGACGACGACGACGGCGACGCCTACGCCTAGTACGACTCATCCTGGGTCTCCTGCGAGTAGTACGACTTCGATCGAAGTGGGGTCGTTGTCTTTTAAGGAGAAGGATGGGGTCGCGGTGATGGCTCCTGCTTCTGCTTCGCCGTCTGTGGGTGTATCTGCGTCTGCGTCTGCATCTGTACCCCTTCCCGTCTCTACGACATCTACCGTGACTGCTCCCGTAGCTCCCGCACCCCATACGCATACGCATACCCCCGCGATCCCACCACCTCCACTTAAAAAATCATGGGCTTCTTTGCTGAGGCCTTCTACTACCGCCGGTGGCACTACCACTACCACCTCTGCCTCCCCTTCGTCTGCACCCTCTACAGCAGCATCCGCGTTATCATCAAGACCGAAGATACCCATCCCCACTTCGTCTGTTGTGGGTATTAGTATTCCCGCTGATACGGGGTTGGGTTTGGGTCCGTCGCGCGGCGGTGGGGGTGGGGGTGGGGGTGGTAAGGGTGCGAATACGAATGGAAAGGGAGGGAAGGGGAAGGAACCGGCGATGCTGGGGGTGGGGATACCGATGGAGAAGAGGAGAGAGTTGGGGAGGGTGTTGAGGTTGGAGTTTGGGGATGGGGGTGGGTTTGATGAGCCGGAGACGGACGAGGGGATGGGGATGGGGATGGATGAGGGGACGGGGGCTTCGACGTTGGGTACGGGCACGTCGTTCGCTGCTTTAGCAGCTGTTACAGATGATCCAAAGTCGAGCTCGAGTCCGAACGCGAAGAACGCGGTTTCTTCGAATACGTCGACGTCGACACCTACGAAAACCCCTACGAAAGCGACGTCGACCACCCCTTCTTCTTCTTCAACGACTCCTCCTCCTTCTTCGTCGACCAAGACGAGCACAAAGACGATCAAGACCAAGACAAACGCAAACACAAACACAAACACGAAAACGAAGACGAAAACCAAAACGAAGACAAAGACAAAGACGAAGACGAAGACGACGGCAGACATCCACCCCCGCGGGCTGATCAACACGGGCAATATGTGTTTTGCGAATTCGGTGTTGCAGGTGTTGATGTATGATGAGTTGTTTTTTGGGTTGTTTGTTAGGTTAGGGGAGGTTGGGTTTGGGTTTGGGGGTGCCTTGAATGGAGATGGGGATGGGAGACGAGATAGGGATGGGGAAGGGGAAGGGGACGGGGATGGAGAGGGGGAAGAGGCAGGCGATGTAGATGGGGGAGAGGGTGAGGGTGAGGGTGAAGGAGAGCAAGGGGGAGAGAATTGGAGAGAGGCGTTGGGTGTCAAGACGCCGTTGGTTGATGCGACTGTTGGGTTTTTGGAAGAGTTTTTGGAGGGGTCTGCGGGTAGGAGGAGGAGAGCTGATGATGAAGGGGATGGGGATGGGTATCCCCATTTGTCGATGACGATAGCGAAAGGCAAGGGGAAGGCTTCGCCTTCTCGTGTAGCGCTTAATGGGTTGACGACGACGACTTCGTCTACCTCATCCCAATCCCAGTCCCAGTCCCAATCCCAAACGTCCCGCCAACAATCACCCCAGCCCCAACTCAAACCCCAATCCCAATCCCAATCCCATGCGCCGGTCCAGCCTCGAAGGGAAGACCCCTTCTGCCCGTTCATCCCTTCTTCGGTGTACGAAGCACTCAAGATGAAGAGACAGTTTGATTCGATGCGGTGGGGGCAGCAGGAGGACGCTGAGGAGTTTTTGGGGTTTTATTTGGAGGGGTTGGAGGAGGAGTTGGTGGGGGTTGCTGCGGCCATCTCCAGTTCGGGTTCGGGTTCGGGTGCGGGTATGGGGGCGGGGGCGAGTGGTGGCCTTGGTAAGGAGGGTGCGGCGGGTATGACGGTGAGGGAGGGTAGGGGAGGGAAGAAGAAAGTGATTACGGAGATGGTTGAGGAGGTTGTTGAGGAGGATCCGGAGGGAGGGGAGGAGGAGGATGGGTGGATGGAGGTTGGGAAGAGGAATCGGAGTGTTGTTACTAGGACTGTGAGTTGGTGTTTTCTGTTTTCTGTTTCTCCACCTTCCTGTCGCTCTGGTTTGAGGTACATTTCGCTTCCGCCACTGCGACCTCTTTGCAGCTTTATTTTTTTGTTTTTATTTTGGGAGGTGTACGCCTCCTCTTCACTTTTTCGGCCCCTTTCCTATCCTGCTGGAGCTTCCTGTTTAGTCCTCTTCTCTTTCTCCTTCTACCCCCGGGTGCTCGCTTCTGAGATCGTTCTCTTTTACTGACTCTCAACCCAC
Organism: Collybiopsis luxurians FD-317 M1; assembly: GCA_000827265.1. Lineage (NCBI taxonomy): Eukaryota > Fungi > Basidiomycota > Agaricomycetes > Agaricales > Omphalotaceae > Collybiopsis > Collybiopsis luxurians. Next base: position 192,173 of record KN834766.1, read on the forward strand.
CCGCAGATCAAATCGACCGAATCTCCGATATCGAGGATCTTTGGAGGTAAATTCCGTACATCGTTACGTGTCCCTGGAGCCAAGGAGAGTGCGATTGTGGAGGATTGGAGGAGTTTGAGGCTTGATATTCAGGTGGGTTTTTCGCAGGGGGTTAACCTTTCTTCACCTCGTGCCTCTTACTGAATACACGCTGTTACACAGCCCGACACGATACACACGATCCAAGATGCGCTCTCTCATATATCCGCTCCGCAAACGATCAACCTTTCTTCCTCGTCGTCCGCGTCTAATAACGCGGCTTCCTCCTCCTCTGCGTCGTCTTCGTCTGCTGCTGCCGCAACGGTCCCTCGAGAAGGGTCCCAGCAGTTACTGATAGAAGCTCTTCCTCCTGTGCTCGTGATACACCTCAAGAGGTTCGAGTACAATAAGGATGTTGGGGGGGTGGTGAAGGTCGGGAAGGAGGTGAGGTTTGGGCCTGAGTTGGTGGTGGGGACGGATGTGTTGAGTGTGAAGGGGAGGAGTATGGCTGGGGCTGGGGGAGGGGGAACGAAGGGGGTGAAGTATAAGCTTTTTGGAGGTATGTCGATGCGCTCTCTTCCCTTTCTGTGTGGGGACGCATTACGTGTTACGTCTGACCCGCGATAACTGACAGCTCTTTTCTTTTCTAGTTATATACCACCATGGTATTTCGGCGTCTGGAGGACATTATACACTCGATGTGTTGCATCCTGAGCGATATCCGCCATCGACGCCTACGAATGGCGCAAAGTCCACTCTGGGTCAGAATCCGAGAGAGGGATGGATTAGGATCGACGATGAGTTGGTTTCGGACGTGAGGCCGGAGGATGTATTTGGGTTTGGCGGAGGGGCAGGGGAGCAAGGGGGGTTCTTTGAGGATGGGGCGACGGGGAATATGAGGTGTGCGTATTTGTTGTTTTATAGGAGGGTGAGGTAGAATGGGGGGGCGAGATGCTCTGTGTAGGGCGTGTAGCTTCGTTATTTGTCTTCTGGGTTGTCTCCTCATGGGCTATGCCAGGGACGGGATAGGCCTATACCTCGTTGGAGAATTACAGGGCGCCGGGGGTTAACTCGTTCGTCTTCGTCTCACACGAAGTGGGGTATTGTTGATAGGTGTGACTGGTTGGCTCGGGGTAGTATTCTGTTCTCAATTACATAGCTAGTCGTGCTGCGCTGATTCAGTTTACTTGTCATTTTTCTCGAATTGGAATGTGTTTTCTACTCTCAATCATTTGGCAAAACCTTATGAGTCAAGGTTGTATAACAAGAGGGAAGGTTACACGGGAATAAACGTGGTTTACGTACGTGCAAATGTCTTTAGTGCTATTTTATCACAATTGCCAAGTGTTGAACTACCCAGCATTTCCAGCCAACTTTAACACATTCAATTATGAACGATAACTTTCGTGTTCTTCCAATTCCTTTTCTGACCCTGGGTCTGGTACATTCCGTCCAGCATTACTGCGAGACATTCAACGGTGTTGAGGAAAGTCTTTAGTATACTATTCCTGCACACTAAGAATAGTCGACCTGACCTTGAGCAAAATCGGAGTACCCACTTACCCATAGTCAGCGGGTGAGAGTGCCAACTTGTTTAGGGCATCTTGTTCCTAAGTAACAGGAAAGGAATGAGGGAATGATATGAGATAGATACGGTTTTCACAGATACAAATGGCTGGTCGTTACAGACAAGGAACATTCTGCTTACCTGGTTCAAGCTGTCATCGTCTGTCGAACCCAACCAGTCTAATACGTGAACCGACGCCTCAGCAAGTGGAAAACCCAAATTTCGGGCTAGCTTCTGAGCCTCCTGCTCGACTTTCTGGGGAGTTGCAGTATCTTCTGATCTGCGGTCGATCGAAATGGAATAGACCTTCCACATGAGAACATCAAGGTTCTCAAGGGGAACGGGACGGCCGATTGAAGGGGAATTTTGACTCGAAATTTCTGGAAGATGGAAAACTTGTAGCATTTTTATTTGCGATAAAAATTTGTTCTTAAGGAAGGAATCTTGACTAGGGAAAACGGGGAACAGCTGGAAAGGGTATTTAAATATCAAGACTCGCAACGTGCAAGAAGAGCTAAGAATATCAGGGAAGAAGGCACGGCTGAACGAAGTACACCTGAGCAGGTTTAAAGTTATTGATGATTTAGGTTTCCTAATCCAAGCTCGTTACTCGCACTGGGATATTCAATAAATGTAAGCTAAACCAACACATGTACATTAAGTTGAAAAGAACCGGAAGGTTGGTAGCAAAGACGTTACTTGGAGACTCAGAAGAGACCACACTGTTGACTCAGATCATAGGATGCAATGATCTCCGTAGTCAGCTGAGAGATGGCGCTAAAATTGTTGGAGAATCAGTTACGCAGCTTAATGGCGCTGGCTTCCTTGCTTTTACCCTTCACGACCTAGTCTGCACCGTTTTCTGGATTCCCGATGCCCGAGTAGGTTTGCGAACTGTCTCCAAGGCTATCCTGACTTTCTAATCGCACATCGGTATTCAGGCCAAGCAGCATAAACGCGCAAGATTATTATGCAAAGTTTCGTCCTCATCTGGAGCACGACTTCGAAACGGACGGAAAGCCAGCTCCATGGCTCCCTGACCATCCAAAGAAATGGGGCTCAGAAGCGACCTGGATCCATTTTGACCCAGAATCTCCAGACATACCAGGTTTTGGTATTAATCGACATCTCTCCACCAGCGATGATGACCGCTTTCTTTCTGTTACCGTAGGCCCCGACATTCACATATACAGCATTGTCTACCCTTCCACTTCCACTGGCGGCAATGGCCCACATTTTCAGCTCAAACAAGTACTTCGATCAGGACATGGAGGCGGAAAGGTGGGTTTCGCGGAGTTTCAACCCAATGGAAACGGTACGAGTAGGGTTCTAGTGAGCAGCGGAGCGTACTTGGACAATCGAAGAAATATCAACACCGTCAGAGTGTGGAATCTGGACGCAGAGGAAACGGAAGCTGAAAGACGCATACCTCTCGCGGCTTATGCTGCTAGTCACGCAGCTTCGAACGTACTTCAGCACAATGCGAAGTGGTCTCAAGATGCTCTTGGCGATCAGGACATAGCCCGAAGGTTTGAAAAAGTCTTGCGCGTCGCGCAGACGCGAATCGACATTGAGCAGGCTCGAGTTCTTCAGGGGCATGTGAAGCGTCGGGCATTCAGCCGCGATGGGGTTTCTCTACTCGTTTTCGAAGCAGGTCCCGAGTATTGTATCTCGGTTATTGCTGTCGACAGTCTTCGAGCACGGTTTCAGCTCCGAGGCCACTCTGACATGATTATGTGGGCAGAGTACAGCCCCGATAACAAACTCATCGGGACATCTTCTTGGGACAAGACCGTTCGTATTTGGGATGCGGCAAACGGAGAGCTCGTCCATACGCTGACTGGTGCTACTAACCAGTCGTGGAATGCTGCTTTTTCACCGGACAGCAAGACGATCGCTGCCGGAGCGGGGGATCGAAAAGTTCGATTGTGGAATGTTGAAAGCGGAGAATTATGTTATATTTTTGAAGGGTACAACAGCTGGGTTCGCAGCTTATGCTTCTCTCAGGACGGACTAACGCTCGCCGCTGGAGCGGGAGATTCTTCAGTGCGGATTTTTAGTGTTCTGAGTGGTGGTGATTCTATACAACACTGGAAAATGGGGGCCGGGGAAGGTAGTTTGAGAGGTAAGTGGATTGAAGTGTGGAACGTCATGTATACCGCACGGGGGGTGTTGATTTTCGGAACAACGGATGGTCGCGTGTACATGTTTGATCCAAAGACCGGCCAGAAGGGCAAATTTGAACATGGAGCAGACGTAGTTGGATTATCAAGCACCGGCAATTGCATAACTTCGAGAGACGGAAAATGGCTCTTTACTGCCGATTTCGATGGCTCTGTTCGGGTCTGGGGGATATAGAATCGACAAACGGCATTTTACTGGATGCACTACGCTAAAATACATGAAAACTGGAATAGCTCATTTGAATACTTATCGTTTTGAAAGGGTTTCAATTTAGTTGAGAAAAGATGAGGCAATCAATGAATAGTAACATGCAATAAACGCAAATGTCCTGGTTTGGATCTTTCGACGAGCGTAGAATAGCATGCCTTAACAAGTGGCGGGGACTTGGTTGACATATAGGTGAGGGACTTTGGCTTCCGTACCAATATCTGTTAGTATGTTCAATACATGATTCCATTGACACTTGATGACTCAACAGCTTAGTATGTAAGTAGTTAATAGATCTTATCCTGTATCACAGCTTTTATCCTACTCATTGGCAATATACATCCATGTATACGAAAAACGGATAAAATCGTGGCCCACAATAGCGATTCCTTCATTTCATTCCGGCCTCGTAATTCTTATAATAATTATAGTCTCCTGATTTGCTACATTGACATGAATGGTCAGCATCGGTCCTTCAAGCCATCTGTTATATGTATTATTCATGACGGCACCGATAAAACCCGTATAACTCGGCTAAAGATTATTTGCTATATATTTGATTTAAAAATGCGCCTCATGGTACTCGGCAATTTGACGTTCCTCACCACCATCATCCAAAACCTCCGACGCCTATCTAGTCTCTTCCAACCATAGTTTCCACTCTAAACGTGCAGCTACTTAGCCACGCCAGCCCCCATTCCCACACCTCATCGCCTCGTCGGTTGTCCTCTTTCTCGCGGGTGATCCGCGCGCAAGCGGATTGCTCAAAGCTGCCACTGTCCTTGCGCTTTAGCGGGCAGTTTTTACACCAAGCAAACTGGGCCACTGTGCCAAATTTATTGTACCAAACTCATTTATACCATATTCTGTGATTATGAGGGCATCGATGAAGTGTGGACCCAATTTCACCCTCTAATCTAGTTACTTCCTGTATTGTAGATAGTCGGCGGGGAAATCTACAGCAGCGATGCCGTGCGTCAGTTGCGAACTCGTCTCCTCTTTCTGCGGCAGTCCCAGAGACGATGGTGCATCGGTCAGCACCGGGATAATCTCTGGAAACCGGCGTTCAGATCAGATCGTGGACCATGCCGTGTAATAGAACTTCCTTCCTTCCTTTCTCACCGGAAACTCCCCTCACTTTGTTGCCTATAACAATGCAATGCCAGAATATGTGCTAGACATATAATTTAAAAATGTGCCACATGATCCTTGGCAGTTCCTCACTGGAAACTCCCTTCATTTTGTTGCTTATAACAATCCTTAGCGCCGCCGGAGCGGCAATCCCCGACTCATCACAGTTTTGGTTGCACCTTTGGTCTTCAGAATCCATCCAGATCCATACAACATATATCTACTTAATAGTCCAGATATTTTGTATTGTTGTATCTTATATCTTAGTGGTCCAGCCCTTGTTCCGTAGAGCTTTGTTTTTTTTGCTCATGGACTGCCACCAGTGGCTTAGGGTTGGTTGGGCATGAATGGATCACTCTGCATCCTGGCTCTGCTAAGCATCCACCTAGCTTTGCAGCTCTCCTGAGACTCTACTATCTGGATAATTCTATTTGGCAACTGCTCCCTCTCAGTTGTCTTGCTGCCTGCACAATGGCACTGGGCCAACAAGCAATTTTTGGTCCCAACCCACTTTGTCTCTTGTCCATGCAAAGCCCCCTCAAACTGTCTCCAGTTGTACTGTTAAGGATTGACCTGAGTGATTCAGGCATCACTCCCCATGCAGCATCCCAGCTTGTTAAGTGATTATTAATTAATTTGATTTGTTTCCTAATGCAGAAGGTTGGATGCATATTTCCCAATCACAGGGAACAAGACCCTTCCCTTCAGTCAGAGTTGGGGAAAGCAATGCTTGCCAGAAATGCTGTATGTTTGCAGCTATTTGAATTATTTCCTTATTGGTGGCGGCTGCAAGAGGAGCCAGAGATTCAGATCGGGGATACGCTATGTTGCCATGTGAAAGGCTGCAGTCCAGAAGGTTCTGTGATGGCAACTAGCTGAGTAGTAGCTGAGGAAAATGTTGCTGCTGCCTAGCTGCCCATCCTGTTGCACTGAACAGTCATGGCAGCCTGCATCATAGTGAAATAGACACAAAGTCAAAATTTTAGGAGAGACTATCCAATAACATTGAAAGTTTGCTTC
>KN834766.1:198524-238135 GCA_000827265.1 Collybiopsis luxurians FD-317 M1
CACAAAGTCAAATTTTAGGTAGAGACTATCCAATAACATTGAAGTTTGCTTCACTTTGAGATCCTGGGAGTATCAGATAGGAAATACAGTCACAATTGCTTGCAAGCATGAGCTGTAATCTAATCAACCATAATGGCAAATTGTATTACACATTAGAATCACTACAAGAGCCAGTTTGGGCCCTGGTACATGCACGCAATTGACTTGCCAATGGTGCCGATCTGGACTCCTTCCTTAAATGGGGGGAAGGGTCCCGTGAGAATTGTATCCAAGATCTGAATCTCTGGCTCCTCTTGGGCGGCTGCCTCCTGTGAGAACAGTACCCAATTCAAATCTTCCAAGCATCTCGCACTGAGTAGCATCCGGAAAAGATAGAAGTTTTAAACTCTACTGTATATGATATATGAGAATCGACAAAATTTTGTCAATGAAATTCAGGTTAAGCGCTGAAGCGTCAACTGTGTTAGTTAAGAAAGGAGGTTTATCACGCGACCTCGATTTGAATCTCATCAATGTATTGTGAGAAACTCCTGCCTATTGGGGCCAGATTTGGGGAGATCGTGGCCGATCGCTGCATACAAAGCCCTCCCTTCCCTTCGGTCAGAGTCGGGGATCCATTGCCAGAATATGACATTCTCCTTTAATTGACATGAACTGGAGTGGCTGTACATGTACATAGCTATACTATGCTTTGCCCGTCATTCATTCAGCAGCTTTCATCAGTGAAGGTTTTTGGTAACCTGTTGGGAAAAGTTTACTTCGATTGAAACTGCCAAGGTTTGCAGCGACGTATAACGCAAAATTACTGAGTAGAGAACCTGCGTTGCAACGACTTGCAAATAAACTTTAGTGCCTAAGCAATGCTTTCAGGTAGCACTTTACCTCTCCATTAGATACATAGGCGGCTTTATCTCTAGCCGGGCGCAACGTAAGGTGAGAACCCCACTTAAAGCGTCTAAGTAATGCTTTCGAATAGCGCTTTACCTCTCTACTAGATATATGGGCGGTTTTATCTCCAGCCGGGCGCAACGTAAGATGAGAACCCCACTTAAACCATAGCATTGTATATCAGACCAATGAGAAAGCGTTGCTACGCGGAACATGGGGATCTTTATATACAGTTTGAATGACTATTAAACACCCCGCACCAATCGCTCCCGTAACCCGTACCCTACGAGAGTGCTGTCAACGCCTGCACCCCTCTGTAATGTCGCAGTGGAACCCACAAGACGTTCAAATTCAAATGTATGGACTATCTCGAGATCTTACTCAAATGCCTGTTTAACTGTTTTGTTCATCAGGAATTGGGTACACTACTTCGGCTTCATTCAATTTGGTGCGTCTGGGTACTACACTTGAGCTCAGTAAACTCTGTTTATCTAATACATCCACCTTCTTAGTGGTTCCTATATACGATTGGATCCTCACTTTGGACCAGGAAGTTGAACTCTTCTGGAAACGCGACTGCAAGAAGCTTCCAGCAATTCTTTTCTTTGTTAATCGATATCTGAACCTTTTTGGGAGTATACCTATTTTTGTTCTTTACTTCTGGAATGAGCCAGTCATTCAGGATAATGTGAGTCCTCAGTCAAAGTGTTTACTTGGAGACTTTGTATTGACTTCTACAGCCACTGTTAGGGTAAGTGTCAGCCATACTTTCCCACTGCAGTATTTATGTGCGGACTCACCTGCTCCTGAATTGTTAGAGGGTATTATCTAGACCTCTATATACAACCATTTATGGTCTTATCAGAGGTCATTGTCATGAGTATGATTGTGGCTTTTCCAGAGTTGCTCTACACCATTGATGTTACTGTCTCTCAGCCCTTTTTTTTCTCCGAGTCACTGCTTTATATGGGGGAAGCAGAACAATCAAGGTGTTCCTGAGTGTTTTAGCCATGAGTGTGGTCTGCAATGCTGTGGTCAGTATTTGCATTCCAAATATGAATATGCCGGGGCCTGGTAAACAAGGACTCTACAGGTACAGACAATTTTGACAGATCGACAACCTTTACCTGACATCAAATCTCAATCGGTTGCAGCTCAGGTGGGCAATATACCAGTACTTTCAGAATCTCAGTAAGCTATCCGCTGTATTTAGTTTTCCGAAGATAACTCAGCATGAATTACTTAGAGGACTTCGTGCGTTTGAATGCTTCAAGGATCTTTGCAAAAGCAATTCTTACTCAAACAGATTATGCCTACATTTGCATTGGACTATTCATTTTTGACCTCATTGTCTTTTCTTTAACAGCTTGGAAGACAATTAATATGTATAGAAGTAGATACATTCGAATGGGGTTGGGGGCTGTTATTATGCGAGATGGTGAGTGAATGAGAAAGTCATTTTCTTGTATTTACTCATGAGATTCTGCTTCAAAGGTCTCATATACTTTGGAATCATCACTGTAATTACATTGTCCAATATTTTTGTTCTTGTTGTAGGTTTTTTTTTCTGGTTAAAGCTCAATGAAGGAAATTCTCCCTAGTTTGGTCCAGTAGGAGTTTCAAGATAATCTGGTTTGACTGTGTGGCACTTACTCAGCTGAAATCAGAACATAATTAAGCAGATGTTAACCCTTCTCATATCAATGTGAGTCTGAACTCTGCAATGGCTATGAAGGCAGATACAATTAAATATCTCTCTTTTGTTAAATTGTTACAGGTTGTCCAGCGCCTTAATGTCACATATGATGCTGAATTTGCGCAATGATACATACACCAAGGAATATTCAACTCCATCACAGCTATCAGGACTGCAGCTTGTCCACCCCAATGGAGAACACAATGTCGTATTGGAATTTACTCCTTACCATCACATTCCAACGGTGGATTGAAGCTACAGCTTCAGCTCCCATATACAGTGACGTAGTAGCACCCTAGTTAATTAAGCAATTGTAAATTTGAACTCTCTGTAAGATTAATCAGTTTCAAGTATCAACCTTCACCGACACAGTAGCTGAGCTTGAGATCTCCTGTGAGAGAGGGATGGATTAGGATCGACGATGAGTTGGTTTCGGGTGTGAGGCCGGAGGATCTGTTTGGGTTCGGTGGAGGGGCAGGGGAACAGGGGGTTTCTTTAAGGATGGGGCGACGGGGAATAAGAGGTGTGAGTATTTGTGGTTTTATAGGAGGGTGAGGTAGAATGGGGGCGCGAGATGCACTGTGTAGGGCGTGTAGCTTCGTTATTTGTCTTCTGGGTTGTCTCCTCATGGGTTATGCCAGGGACGAATAGGCCTATACCTCGTTGGAGAATTACAGGGCGGCGGGGGCTAACTCGTTCGTCTTCGTCTCACACGAAGTGGGGTATCGTTGATAGGTGTGATTGGCTCGGGGTAGTATTCTGTTCTCAATTACATAGCTTGTTGTGCTGCGCTGATTCAGTTTACTTGTCATTTTTCTCGAATTGGAATGTGTTTTCTACTCTCAATCATTTGGCCAAAACAAGAGGGAGTCTTACACTGGAATAAACGTGGTTCACGTATGTGCAAATGTCTTTAGTGCTATTTTATCACAATTACCATGTGTTGAACTACGCAGCATTTCCAGCCAACTTTAACACGTTCAATTATGAACGATAACTTTCGTTTTCTTCCAATTCCTTTTCTGCCCCTGGGCTTGGTATCAATCAGCACCTCTCCACCAGCAATGATGATCCCCTTCTTTCTGTCACTGTAGGCTCCGACATTCACATTTACAACATTGACTACTTCCACTCCCACTGGCAACAACGTTGTTGCTGTCGACAATCTTCAAGCACAGTTTCGGCTCCGCGGCCACTCTGACCTGATCATGTGGGCAGACTACAGTCCCGATAGCAAACTCATCGGATCGTCTTCTTGGGACAAGACTGTTCGTATTTGGAATGCGGCAAACGGAGAGCTTATCCATATGTTGACTGGTGCTACCAACCAGTCCTGGAATGCTGCTTTTTCACCAGACAGCAAAATGATCGCGATTGGAGCGGGGGTTCGAAAAGTTCGACTGTGGAGTGTCGAAAGCGGAGAGCTGATTCACACCTTTGAGGGATACAAAAATGGGTTCGCAGCTTGTCCTCTCCAGATGGGACAACACTTGCCGCTGCACGGGGATATGCTTCTATACGAACTTTCAGTGTCATGAAGAGTGGCGATTCTGACCAGCACCGGCAAATGGAGGCCGGGGAAGGTAATCTAAGAGGCAGGTGGATTAAAGTGTGCAACGTCATGTATACCGCACAGGGGTGTTGATAATCAGAACGACAGATGGTCGCGTGTATATGTTTGATCCAAAGACTGGCCAGAAGGGCAGATCTGAACATGGGGCAGATGTGGTTACATTATCAAGCACCGGCAATTGCATAACTTCGAGAGACGGAAGATGGCTCTTTACTGCCGATTTCGATGGCGTTGCTCGGGTCTGGGGAATGTAGAGTCAACAAAATGCATTTACTGGACGTGCTTAGTTAAGATACACGAAAGCTGGACTATATGCTATCATGGCACATACACGTTATTTTGAAAGGACTTTATCGTTGAGAAAGGATGAGGCAGTCATTCAACAGTGACACATAAATGCAAATGTCTTAGTTTGGATTTTTGAGCCAACATAGTGTAGCATACCTTGACAAGTGACGGGTCGGACTTGGTTGACGTTAAGGTGAGGGACTTTGACGTCCATATTATAGCAAGCCAAATTTGAAGAAGCAATGCAAGGTAGATTGAGCACCATTTTATCCAGCAAGCTAAGTATCTTGGTCCACCGGAAGGAGTACCAAAGTGGATAAATTCCCTAATACTTCAATCTATCAAGCAGGAAAGTGATCCGAAAAATTCACCGGGGCGTCAACATCTTCGAGGTCCCCTCCTCAGATCCGTGAACGAGACATCAGAAACTGCGAGCTGCAAGAAAATCGTCATATTACCAGGTGTTGAAATAGGATCACCAGAAAAGGTGATTTATTCCATTTAACCTAGGAGGCAGGTTAGCTGAGAGGGACAAACGGATGAGGGGAAACTTGTATAATAATGTACGGTTATTCTTTCGACATACTCAAGTTAATACCGGACTTAGAGTTCCTACTAAGTTTGTAAAAAAAAAATTCATTTCATTTGAGCGCATTTCTAAATTATTCGCCCTCAAACCTTTTCTGTACACTGAATGTTATACATCATTTTTCTTGGATTTTTAGAGAGACTTTCTAGGATATCTTGAGCAAAATCGGCTGCTGGCAAAAGCTCAGGTTCTACATCAATATTCATTATATTGTGGAAATATTGATTTGTTATATAAGACGCTAGTCTTTGACTGTAAGCTACTACATTGTCATGGATGGTCAGCATCGATCTTCCGGAATCTTGACATAGCAGCTTCAAGCTGGCTCAGTTCAAGGGGGTCCGAAATATATATATATACCTAGGGCTCGGCACCGTGTCCGTCTATGCACGGTTTACGGGTACCGTGATACGGGTCCGTGACTGTACCGTCCAGAGCCTGTTAAGGTCAAATACGGTACGGCCACGGTACGGCAATACCCGTATTCATCCGTGCCGTTTACGGCCGTACCGGTCGTAATACGGTATGGCGTTGGTTCCAGGTCTAGATCTTGCCACGCAACTGCTGGCTGGGGACCCAATGTGTCTCAGCTATCAGTAGACTTACAAATAGGAATTTACAGTGTGTATAAAGTCAGCCTTGAATGTTTGAACAGGAATCAGTGAACTTCAGAGCCCATGATGTAATTTGCAACAAATTGCATTACATCATAGCCTTCAAGATGACTAGTTGCACTTGCCTAGCTTCAGCCTCACCAAAAGTGACAGAATATGAAGTTGGTAAGTAAAGACATCTTTTTCCTTGATTATAAGGTGGAAACTATTCGGGTACTAATGAATGGTGGTTTAAAGGTTCAGCTTCAAGCACAATTTTGGATAGCACACATAGCAATAATGCAAATATTGGGAGATGACTGAGGAGTGATTGCAATTTGGTTGTTGCAGAGTTGTTTATAGTGCATAGCTTGACAAATCAAGCATTAATAACACATTTCCTTAGGATTTTTCCCTTCACGGGTGTACAACCGTATACGGACGGTATACGACCCGTTCCCGTACCGTATTGTTCCTGAAGTTGAATTTTACGATACGGGTACGGTAAACCGGCTAACTTATGACCCGTATAGGAATACGGTACAGTGCCGAGCTCTATATATACCGGGGTCGGATTTTTTTTTAGGCTTCCGCTCTGAACTTACCTACCACCACGTGATATCTAAGGTCATTAATACTCTCATCCCAGTCCGACAACCATCAATTAGTACTTGTTGGAAATAAAATATGAGGAAGACAAGTATGTTGGCACTCGGGTAGGAAACAGAGTTAAAAACACATAAGTTCCATTTGTCCTCTACATGGTGCTGTGCAAGTACCTACGAGATTGTCAATCAATCATGATCATAATCATGATACTAATATATATCATGATATCCTTGAACAATACTCTGGATCAAAATGGAAATCAGAAAATTATACTCCACAGCCATAATGTCAATAGCTTACCCATGTTGTCTTGCAACCTTATTGGGTACATTGAACAACAACTGCAGGATCACTCTTTCCCTCTTCAGTTTGAAGAAAAAGATTGATGATGTCATTTTATTTTACTGTATATTTTACAATGAAAAAGCAAACTATTTCATAAACTTTTTTGGGCGAAAAATGATACTATTACCCATATTTAATTATGATAATCATTTTGACCGTAAAATTCCCAGTCCACCGCAGTGTATATCGCAGAATGCAATTCTCCTTCAATCTGCCGCCCTTTTGACATGAACTCAACGGGGCTATACATGTACATACCTATATGTTTTGCCCATCAGCTTTCAACAGTTTTCACAAATAGCGCTTAACCCGTTGCGAGAAAGTTTGCATCAATCGAGACTGTCAAGGTTGTCTGAGCAATGTGTCGCACTTTTCAAATTGGGCCCATAATCGGTCCGCGGATATAGTCCGCTCGTAATTCACTTGCAAGCCGATTAAGGTCTCTCTGGTGATTACGGCCGAAATTTTCAACTGCATATCTTGATGGAATCAGGGAAAATCTCTCACTTAATTGACTGGAGACCGGCTGGAAACCGGTTTTTTTCGTAAGATGAGACAGGAACCCGCTAAAATCGGAGTTGCTGATAACATTGTATTTCATACCCATGAGAGCGGTGCTTTGCGAAACAGGTTTGAAATTGGTTGTTCTCTGTATATAGCTTGAAAATTATTAACCTTCCCACACCAACCGCTCCAACAACCCATTTCCTGCGAGTGTGCTGTCAACCGTTGCACTCCCCTGTAATGTCGCAGTGGAACCCACAAGATGTTCAAATTCAAATGTACGGACTGTTTACAGATTTTACGACATTGCCTGGGATTTAATGCTTTTTTTCATTACTAATTAGGAATTGGCAACATTACTTCAGGCTCATACAATTTAGTGCGTCTGGAACTCCGTCCGAGCCCAATGAAAACGGAAGCAAAAGCTGGCCTAGACTTCTTTTTGTCTACTTTGGCAGGTATATATTATGAATGGTGGAAAAGTACAAGTTGGTGGGATTTAATGAGAGGATCAGCCCGGAATTTTAACAAATTTGTACTTTTCCACCAAAAATATGAGAGGAAGGTGGATTCTCATAAACATGGATACCACCTTCCATAAACGGGCAGACAAAAGGCTGCCAAAATTTGCTTCCGGTTTCCCAAGTCCTTTAACGAGATTTCTTGTTTAACAGTGACAAACTCTTAATGGGCTTGGTTACTATGTTTATCTGAGATACCCACCTTTCTAGTGATTCCTATCTACGATTGGATGCTCACCTTGGACCAGGAAGTTGAACACTTCTGGAAACATGACTGCAAGAAACTTCCAGCAATTCTCTTCTTTGCTAATCGATATTTAAATCTTTTGGGCAGTATTCCCATTTTGATTCTTTACTTCTGGCCTGAATCAGTTATTCTACATAAAGTGAGTAAAGGGTTTCCTTGGAAGCCATGTAGTAATGATTTCTGCAGCCACTACTAGGGTTAGTGACACTTGTACTTGCATCACAGTTGTTACACATGCACAAGCCTGAACTGCTGTTTGTTTTGTCAGAGGTTATTATATAAGCCTCTACATACAACCATTCATGCTTTCATTAGAGGCCATTATCAGCAGTATGGTGACAGCTATTTGCAGATGTTCCTTTATTTACATTTCTGTATCTCAGCGCTCTTTATACTCCGAGTCACAGCTTTATATGGGGGAAGTAAAAAAATCAAGGTGTTCCTTAGTTTTTTGGCTGTGAGTGTGATTGGCAATTCTGTGGTCAGTGACATTTACGTTTTCAATTTTTGGTATGCCGGCACATAGTTCATTCTCTCTACAGATACAGCTGGTTTTGATAGATCGAGAACCTCCACCTGACTTCAGCTTTCTGTCAGCTGTACATCTTACAGGCAATGTACCATTTGTTTCAAGTTCCCAGTAGGCTTTCAACTATGTCCAATTTCCTGAAATTTAATTGTTCTTGATTTCCTTAGTGGCCTCCGTGCGTTTGAACAGTTATAATGTCCGGAGAATGATTCTTATTGCATACAGATGATATATACTCTTGCATCGGGCTATTTATTTTTGACCTTGCTGTGTTTTCTTTAACTGTTTGGAAGACAATTGATATGTTTAAAAATGAATATATCCAAAAAGGAATAGGGGCGGTTATCATGTGGGATGGTGAGTAAATGACAAAGCTGTTTTATGGTACTTGTGATGCCATGCGCTGAATCAAAGGTCTCATATACTATGGAATTATCACTGCTATCACCTTAGCAAATGTCTTTGTTCTTGCAGTATGCTGCTTTTTTTTTTTTCCAAAGTTCAATAAAGTTCACCTTTTTCTCTCTAGTTCAGTCCAGTATGATCTCTTCATATCTTTTAACTTGATTGTGTGACATTTATTTGGTCAAAACCAGGAAATACTAAAGCAGATGTTGAACATTTTAATTACTATGTAAGTCTTGGTTCTGTCATCTGTAAATTTCTCTTCTGACACTGTGATACAGGCTATCAAGCATATTGATGTCACATATGATGCTGAACTTGCGAGAAGATAGATACATCAAGAAATATTCAACTCCGTCGCAACTACCAGAGCTGTTGTTTCCCCAATCCCCAGAGGATAATGAAGGGTAGTGGGTTAAATTGTTACGTTCCAACAATTTACAGAAGATGCAGCACTAGCTGCTCCATTGGACAGGCCCACAATCTTGTTATCCTTCTTCAGGTCACTGTCAGGACAAGTAAAAATAATTTGCTGTTCCACATAATCAAATAGTAAGGGTGGTAGAGCTATTGTTGACTAGGGTGATAAGGGCTTTGAATCGGGATGGCAGTGCAGACATCTTTTGAGCCATGATCTAGCTTAAGGATGGTTCATTGTTGTTGTTTTTGGTGAAATGATTAGCAAGGGTGGAAATTTAACCGGTCACATCAGCAATGTTCTCACTCCAATCTGTGTACCAAACATTATAGTAGAAACTCCTCCAATCCCCTATAAGCTTTCCAAATCTAGATTCCTGAGTGAGTCCAAAGTGGCCACAGCAACTTTATATATTACGGGGCATCTATTGTAGATTATGGGTACAACAATGATAAGAGAACTAATATTTGCTGGCTCTCATTCAAGCCTCTATACCTAAGTACAGAGCTACTAGAATATTCTATGAAATACTACAAGCTACTGAATGATTTAGTACTGAGCCTATATGCAGTGCATCTACTATGTACTGCATCGGCGCGTACCATTATTAATGCATATCGGATGTTCAGATGCGTGACATCATTAATCTGCAACAGCATCTACATGCATACCTCAGCTAATTGCTTTAGTTGAGACTTGTTTCTGTATTTTATTGAAGTGCTTATATTGACTACACTTTCAGTGTCAGATACAGTACTAATCCTCCTGTATAAGACTCAAAGTTATAAAAAAACGTGGTGCAGTTTGGGCTAACATTCAGCTTTCTCTTCAGCCAACTTTGAGGCTTGAGCATTTGTACACTGAATCACTTGAAGGCATTGCAGAGAAAGAGCAGGAAGAGGGGACTGGTTAAATATCCACGATTTTGACTACGAGGAGATCAAATGGTGGATCTGCAAGTTTTATCATAAATTTCAAGAGTTTTCGGCCTGCTCACGAGTCGCTTATGTTACCTCCCATGTTTAACTCCCTCTCAACAATGACGACTATGCTCTAGCCTCAGAGTCATTGCTAGACCTTTGTAAACTGCAACAGAAGCATGCATAGCTTGGATAGAGGTAAAAACCAGTAGGGATTTACTGTTCCAATATCTCGGCATGTTATATTTTTATTTACTGCTCTTTCGAGGAACTTGGTTGGAAAACATGACCAAAATGTGCTAAACTTTTACTTATCAAACATCATGGCCTCTTCAATAATTCTAGTGTGTGCTGTAAATTGAATAGGGGTGAGCAGATGAAAAGCAGAGGCATAAAGCATCAACTTACGGCGTGGTCCAACTTGCCCGACTTGCCTGAAACAGCATGTCGCTAATAAAAAACTTTGCTTGCGGCAAAAACCGTCATAGCTTGCAGCTTGTGCTGTCTTTTTGCGTTGAGCCGGCAAAATTTGGCAGGGACAAGTAGGGTCAAGTTCGACAAGTAGACTGAATGAATTATGATGTTATCCATATTCACCCTTCAGCACAAAAGGGAAAATGGTATGATTGCATTGTACAATCCGAATTAGGAGCAAAGTTAACACATCTGTCACCTTCTGTATAAGTATCATATACCATCAACAAGACATCGAAATAATAATTTGGTTCGTACAATATCCAAGACCGCTGTATTGAGGTTTAAGGCGGGTATTGCCGCCATGCCTGACTAGCCGTTCCATCCCAGGCCGTCACGCTGCCAAAAGCCGCAGGTGGGAGAAGGAAAAAAGTAATTCTGGCTGGTTTGACGAGCGACTAAGCGACTTAAGATTAGTAGTAATTTCAGACCCCTGAGCCAGCTTCTCATTTCCGAAAAATACTGTGCACTCCGTATTGATTCGGGCGCTAAATCGGCGCTACGAAGGTACCGGCCACTTCCCACCGTTTGAGTCAAGTTATCAGATGCATTAATCTTGCCACATACATATTTCTAGTCAGCTGGGAAGATGACGAAATTGGAGAATGATCACTAAACAGCAGGAATATCAGTTGCGCAGCTAACGTCAACTTTATAAGCTGGCTTCCTTGTTTATTGACCTGCAACCTGTTCTGTTCCGTTCCCTAGCTTCCCAATGCCTGTGTAAGTTCAATTTCAAAAGTAAGCTTTCAAGCTCCCCATTGAGTTTCTAACACCACTATAGTGCCATATCATCTCAAGAATATTTTGCGAAGCTCCGTCCTCATTTAAAGCATGATTTCGAGATGGGGGGAGAACCGGCATCGTGGTTCCCTGGACATCCGAAACAGTGGGGTTCCGAACTAAGTCGGATTGACTTCTCATCGCGGATCCTCGATCCCTCGGACTCCTTCAGTGGGCCTGGAGGACGCAAGCATCTCTCCACTAGCGACGATGACCACTTCCTTTCTGTTACTGTAGGCCCCGACATCCACATATACACTCTTGACTATCCTACGAATCTGGATGCTGATAGCGGTAAAGGACCAAGTATTCAGCTCAAACAAATACTTCGATCGGGACATGGAGGTGGGAAGGTTGGCTTCGTGGAATTCCAGCCCAATTTTCAAAGTGGAAAAGGTAGTGGGTATCTTGTAAGCAGCGGAGCGTACCTAGACGGTCGAAGGGCCATCAACACTGTCAGAGTATGGGATCTCGATGCCGAAGAAGGGGAAGTGGAAGATCACATACCACTTGCTGCTGAGACTGCCAGTCGTGCAGCTGGCGACGTGCTTACGCAGTGGTCTCAAGATACTTTTGACAGCCAGAACATAACTGAAAGCTTCGATAAAATCCTGCGCAATGCACAATCGCAGATCGAAATCCAACAGGGTCGGGTCCTCCAGGGAAGCGTAAGACGTCGAACTTTCAGCGCAGACGGTTCTTCTCTACTTGTATTCGCATCGAGACCCGACCACCACGTCTCGGTTATTGCCGTCAACTCTCTTCAGGAACGGTTCCGACTCCAAGACCATGCTGATGCGATCATGTGGGCAGAATTCAGCCCCAATAATCGAGTTATTGGGACTTCTTGTTGGGATAAGACCGTTCGGATCTGGAATGCAGTAAACGGGAAACTCATCCATATGTTGACTGGTGCTACTAACCAGTCGTGGAATGCTGCTTTTTCACCGGACAGCTCGATGATTGCTGCCGGAGCGGGCGATCAAAAAGTTCGACTGTGGAATGTCGAAAGCGGAGAGCTAATTCACACCTTTGAAGGATATAAAAACTGGGTTCGCAGCCTATCCTTCTCTCCGGATGGGCAAACACTTGCTGCTGGAGCGGGAGATGCTTCCTTACGAATCTTTAGTGTTCTGAGCGGTGGTGATTCTCTCCAGCAGTGGCAAATGGGTGCCGCAGAAGGTAGTATGATTGGTCACTTTATCGAAGTGTGCAACGTCATGCATACAGCACAGGGGCTGCTGATCTTCAAAACCACTGACGGTCGTGTATACACTTTCGATGCGGGAACCGGCCGGAAAGGACAATTTGAACACCGGGAAGATGTGGTTGGATCTATAGGTTCGGGAAGCTGTATAACTTCCCACGATGGAAACTGGATATTTATCGCCAATTTTGATGGTGTCGTTCGGGTATGGAAGATATAACTTATAACTGTACAGCTCTATAAAAATGTTTCCAGACTCTATATTCATGCTATAAGTGATGCACTGTTATAGGATCGATACTAAAAGCAAATGAAAGTATTTTCCGAATCCCGGCTGCGCGGGGGTGCGGATCAACTCGACGGTAAATCGGATATCTGCGGATCGATTAATGGATTGTCTATTTTCTACCTCTTCGTTCGACACACGACAATACATACAGAAAGCAGTATTAGAGCAAGATATTACACGCAGTTTGTTCGGCTATCGCTATGTATTATTCGCCTGGATGGACCACTCCAAGATGAATACTGCGACAGCGACAGCAAGGCTTCAAGTCTGAAGTCACTCTCTTCGTACCCGGCAAGTGACTATTCCGCAATTCATGACCAGTTAGCATTGCTGACGTTCGCCACCACCATTCTTTTATTGTCTATTGATTGTTGAACGTCCAAGCTGGCTTTCAGAGCTTTCTTCAAAAGCGGCGGGAGCGAATGTTATACGCTAGAAAGAAAGAGAAGCCGTGTCCAGCGCATTTCACCTCCGGTCCTCTCTTGGTTTAGAGATTTCGTTTTATCACTGTTATCATCAAAGATTCATTTCAACCAGATTGTTCAAATCATTGTGATTTTCTCAAATCTCCATTATATTCTACCTAGCTGTCGTCAAATTGCTAGGGAATTACATTCAACCTGATCATTACTGGCACCTGCTATCCATTTCGAAAATTATTGCCATTCCTTCTGTTACGAGTGACCATGCACTCGCTGTTGTTCACCTCACGTGGACCGACAATCTTTGTATCCAGGTCTCCCATAACGAACGGTTATGTCGCCTCTCCTCCCCACCCTACATGAGTTCGGGCTATTTCCCTAATGGATACCCGTCCTCTCAAAATGTAGAATGTGGTTCAAAAGAGTAGTCGAGCGAAATATCTGCATATTTTATGACCTGGCTTCTGTCAGAAAGGATCTCGAGACGAGTGAGGATGTATGAGGTTACGAAGAGTTTCAAGTACTTATAATCTTGTGCGAAAGTGGACCATCGCGCTCTGTGCGTGGCAAGTATGAGGTCAGACTGGGAAGAGAAAAAAATACATGGCATATTTGACATGTTCTCAATATCCGTTGCAGGAAGACCAGTTAGGACAGTGGAAGGAAAGATTTAACAGTACCTGATCATCACAACAGCTCGCATGAGCAAACGTGCTGAATAATGGCCGCGTCGTCATGACTTGAATTTTGCCCTTGCAGGTAGTGAGAGCAAGTTGAGTTGTTGTAGAGTATCCGAGCGTAGAGTATGATTGAGCCAAGAACATATCTAATGACTTGAAATTAAGATAGCGCGCACATGAATTTAAAAGTTGAATACACAGCTAGTTGGTCAAGTAAGTAAAACAAAAGATAAAATGCGCATCTCGCTGGGAAGGGTATGAGAAAATAAAAAAGATGCAATCAAATTTGTTCATATATAGAGAAACCGCCTTCCTTATAGGAAAGACACGCAATGAGAAGTCCCTAATAACGATTCCTTCATTTCATTCCGGCCTCGTAATTCTTATAACTATTATTATAATTATTGCCCAACGTTAGCAGAGAGCTACCGACACCCGATAAGTGACTAAATTGTCATGAATGGTCAGCATCAGTCTTCCCGAATCCTAACATAGCGGCTTCAAGCCATCTACTATATGTATTATTCTTGCTATTTGACCAGAATAGTGGAGGAATGGAGTCTAAGATGACGGCACCGACAAAACCCGTACAACTCGGCTAAAGATTATTTGCTATATATATAATTTAAAAATGCACCTCATGATACCTGCCACTTGGCAGATCCTCACTGGAAACTCTCTTCACTTATTGTTTATAACAATTCAATGCCAGAATATGACATTCTTCTTTAATTAACTGTCCTTTTGACATGAACTGGAGCGGCCGTACATGGACATATCTATACTATGCTTTGCCTGTCATTTATTCCGCAGCTTTCGCTGGTGGAGGTTATTAGTAACCTACTGCGAAAAAGTTTGAATCAATTTAAACTGCCAAGGTTTGCAGCGACGTATAATGCAAGATTCATGAGTAGAGCACCTACTGCGTTGCGACGACTTCTAAATGAACTCTAGGGTCTAAGCCATGCTTTCGAATAGCGCTTTACCTCTCCACTACATATATAGGCGGTTTTATCTTTAGCCAAACCCAACGTAAGATGAGAACCCCACTTAAATTGAAGCCGCTAATAGCATTGTTTACCAAATCAATGAGAGCGGTGCTACGCGGAACACAGGGATCTTTACATATAGTTTGAATGACTATTAAACACCCCACACCAACCGCTCCAGTAACCCGTACCCTGCGAGAGCACCGTCAGCGCTTGCGCCCCTCTGCAATGTCGCAGTGGAACCCACAAGATGTTCAAATTCAAATGTATGGACTATTTAGAGATCATATTCGAATGCTTGGGGTTCAACTGTTTTGTTCATCAGGAATTGGGAACACTACTTCGGGCTCATTCAATTTGGTGCGTCTGGGTACTACATTTGGACCCAGTAGGCTCTGTTTTATCTGATACACTCACCTTCCTAGTGATTCCTATCTATGATTGGATCCTCACTCTGGACCAGGAAATTGAACTCTTCTGGAAACGCGACTGCAAGAAGCTTCCAGCAATTCTCTTCTTTGTTAATCGATATCTGAACCTTTTGGGGAGTATACCTATTTTTGTTCTTTACTTCTGGAATGAGCCAGTCATTCAGGATAATGTGAGTCCTCAGTCAAGTGTTTACTTGGAGGCCTTGCATTGACTTATGCAGCCACTGTTGGGGTAAGTATCAGCTGTATTTGCATTACAGTATTTATGTGCGCACTCACCGTCTCTTGAATTGTTAGAGGGCATTATCTAGACCTCTATATACAGCCATTTATGGTCTTAATGGAGGTCACTGTTATCAGTATGATTGTAATTTTTCCCACATGTCACTACTCCATTGATATTTCCGTCTCTCAGCACTCTTTGTCCTCCGAGTCACTGCTTTATATGGGGGAAGCAGAAGAGTTAGGATTTTCCTCAGTGTCTCAGCTGTGAGCCTGATTTGCAATGCTGTGGTTAGTATTTGCATTCTAAATTTCAATATTCCAGTAAACAAGAGTCTCTACAGGTACAGGTAGTTTTGACAGATCGAGACCCTCTGCCTGACATCGAATCTCTGTCGGTTGCAACTCAGGCAGGCAATATACCAGTACTTTCAGACTCTCAGTAAGCTTTCCACTATGTCCAGTTTTCTGACATTAACTCAGCATAAATTACTTAGAGGGCTTCGTGCGTTTGACTGCCTCTCAGGTTTTTGTGAAAGCAATCCTTACTCCAAACAGATTATGCCTACATTTGTCTCGGAATATTTATCTTTGACCTTATTGTCTTTTCTTTAACGGCGTGGAAGACATTTTATATGTATAGAAGTAGATATATCCAAATGGGGATAGGGGCTGTCATCATGCGAGATGGTGAGTGAATGAACAAGCATTTGGCGTACTTGCTGGTGACATCCTGCTCTATCAAAGGGCTTATTTACTTTGGAATTATCACTGAAATCACATTGGCAAATGTTTTTGTTCTTGCTGTAAGCTTCTCTCTCTTTTTTTTTTTGGGTGAGTTAAAGCTCAATGAAGGCAATTCTCCCTAGTTTGCTCCGGTAAGAGTCTCAAAATAATCCAATTTGATCATGTAGCACTTATTCGGTTGAAATCAGAATGTAATAAAGCAGATGTTAACCCTTCTCATATCAATGTGAGTCTGAACCCTGTAATGATTAATTTCATAATGTAAGTCAGATGCCATTGAATATCTTTCTTTTATTACAGGCTGTCCAGTGTATTGATGTCACATATGATGCTGAATTTGCGCAAAGATAAATACACCAAGGAATATTCAATTCCCTCACAGCTATCAGGACTGCGGTTTGCCCAACCCAACAGAGGAGATGGAGTGACATTGGAATTTGCCCCTTACCATTACATTCTGACAGCGGATCGAAGATGCAGTATCAGCTCCTATGTACAGTGATATTAGCATCCTTGTGCCTAGTTACTACTTGTAAAGTTGAACTTCCTGTGAAATTAATTGATTTTAAGTTTCAATCTTAACCGACACACTAGTTGAACTATAGATCTCTGAAACTGTTTCTCTTTTCACAGGTACAGCTAACCTGTACTAACCTGTTCTCATTATCAAGTTGCAAGTTGATCTCAAAATATGTGATCTCAAATTTGCTCAAAATGCTGTTGTATCTGAGGTGGTTTTTTTTTTACAATATTACCACCAAAGCCTGTGAATTTTAAAACATATAATGCTCCTTCTGTTACTGTGATGACCATCATCTCGCTAAGAGGGGTCTCACCCACCTCCTCTTCATGTACCGTAAACACGTCCAAAATGCGTTTCGGGTGCCTGTTGAGATTCGGGATTTGTGACCTAGAGTACAAATGTTTTTGGAACTACTTTAAGCTTATATCGATAAATTGTTCATCAGGCTTCTTCAATTACCGTTTGTGAAAAGATCAAAACCAGCTAAACTCATGTAGAATATCATTGTATCAATATACATATATGCTCTCATTTCGCAGAGGTAAGACTTTCTCAAATTCCTTGAGTGCTTGCATTACTACTTCATCCGCATTCCGTTTCGCCACTAGCTGTAGACATAGAGGCGCATTGGTAAATAGTTCGGGCTCATCTTTTGACCAAGTCAGACATTAAAAAGACCGATGCAAACATGGGGCTCACAAGTTGCCATTGAGTGGGCATCGGCTTCGCTCCACGGTTTCCTGGGCTCAACATCATTTGGATCCAGGGTAGGGTCAACCTTCAGGCCTGTCGGAAATACAGCTGCTGGAAAATCAGCACAGTTGAAAGCTGAAGTGTATCTAAGAGCAGGTAATGAAGACAAATTCAATTAAAATGATTGACAGGACTAACCCCCAATACTTTGTTGTCTGAAGAGGTTGGGCAGGGCCATAATGGACCGGGCAAAGTAGGACATCAATCTTTTGGGAGTTCCAATACGCATAATATTTTGCACGAAGCGCGTCTCGTTCCAAGAGAAGCTTTTAAAAGACTGTTGGCATCAATTGTTTGATGCGACTTGCCACTCACCTCCCAAAGCTCATGAATTGTGTGATCTTTTACACCTGGCAGGGTAATTGCCCACTCGGTGAGGTGGCACAGAGGCTCACCAGTAACGGCAGCACGAGCACGTACACCAGCACCTGAATTCAACTTTGTCAATCATCCGGTGTCTGGGATTGTGAATTATTTCTCTCACCCCCGTCGGTGAAATAAAGGGATTCCTACATATGGAACAGTCAGTACTTGCAACTTGCTAGCGAGAAAATGGCCTTACCGCCATACGAGTTAGATCTTTGTGATAAAGTGGTTCGTAATCAACGATTTCGTAGTCGTTTGAGTTCCTTAAAGCTTCTACCATTGTTCTAAGGGCCCGTCGAACAGGTGGTTGAGGTAATACATTTCCGTCATTCCACATTACACCCAGGCGAATCTTGCCCCCGTTTCCAGACCATGCCGACTTGGATGCTTCATATCTCCATGGCAGAGGAACGAGGTTCATGCTTTGAAGCCAAGGCTGAGCCGAAAGAACAACTTCAAAAAAGAGATTTATATCTCTCGAGCTAACTGTAGTATTAGATAGATCCAATGAAAACAAGTACCTACGACACTCACCTCCTTGCAAGAGGGCCACTAGTTGGAAGAATGGCATCGTTGCCGGGTGCTGCAGAGCAACCCCGCAGGCCATTCCCTGGTAGACGCCCAGTGGTAGGTTCTGTTCGCGTAGATCCGGTAAGGTAGTTGGCACGAAAAGAAGCGGTCCTTACTGAGTGTATATATTCCACAGCAAGAGGCGGGAGAGCGCACACTGAATTTCTCGAAATGCAATGTCAGCGTGACTTGTTAATTTTCAGTACCTATTTATGGCACTCGCCTGCCGCCGATATCACTTCCAATACTGAGCGGTGACCCCCCAAAGGAAACTAAAGCGCCGCAACCTCCAGAGCTCCCACCACTCGTTAATTTTGTGTTGTGTGGGTTCAGAGTCTGTCCCCAGAAGGAATAGACCTCCATATGCATGATACCCTGTGGGAGAGTGGTCTTGCAATAGAACACTGAGTGAGATAATGACGATTAAGCTTCAAATGTGAAGAGACAAAGTTATACCGCATCCAGCGTTCCGAAGAATTCCATTTATTGGACCGTCCTCGGTCGAGATGAGTTTGTCCAAATCGCCTGAAAATCCAGCAGTAGCTCGCTTCCCTTTCAGGCCCATATGATCCTGGGGCAGATAATGAACCGTCTGGTTCCGAGCCATATTAGAACAAAAAAACTGACTTTCACGCTGATTGGTAGGCCTGCAATATGTAAGCGCCCATCCCGAAAGATATTGGCAGAGCCACTGACCATGCAATGGACCGACCAGTTGACCCGTCCTCTCATAGTATTCGTCAAGCTCTTTGGCACGAGCTAGTCCTTCCTCAAAGAAGATCTGAGTCAGACAACAAAGGAGCTGATGAGCCACTGCTGCTCGTTTACAGAAGGCGGTTAAAACTTCAATAGCCGTTACATCTCTCGCTTTAATTGAAGAAAGAATCTTCGTGAATAACAGTCGAGTAAGTGGCATTGTTTTGAATTGAATCCAGATTCGACTCACGGATGTCGCATCGTTAGAGGGATCCGTAAGTTGAAGTTCCTTTTCGGACATCAATCCACTCTCAGCAGCGGCACCGAGGACATTAGATCCCGGGGGATATCTAGCAATAAATTCTGGGGAAAGACGTAAATCCTCGGGAATGGAAGCCTCGCGCTCAGCGACTGCATCGCGAGCCACTTGTGGCCATGGGATATTCGACGACATGATGGTTAGTATAGGTGAATGGAACGAAGAATGAAAATGTAGTATTTATATAGAACGTATGCTAAAGAAACTCCATCATTACAGGCACCATTTACTTCCCACCTCGTTCTAGTACACCCAATGTGACCCAATTGCAAGGCAAAAATCGACTTCCCACTTCCCAGACACTAGCTAAAATGGAAGGCCGGTGAGCCGGGTAGAAAATTTTTCATACGGTAATGTTGCATTCGTCTGAATCAGCATATTATTTGCACTATGTCGATTCATAAATGACAAGATTAATAAGTATGTGAAATGCACAGTGAGTGCTCATCTCATTTGTAGGACTTGAGGCATATGTTGGACATCTATTGGGCCTATGTTACAGTTAAAGGCACTTTCTCCTTATTCGAGTCCACAACTGCTGTTCGCAAGCTGCTCAGTGCTCGTGCTAAGAATATATACTGAATCATTCCGGAGGGGAGTTTATTTCTTTACACGGCATGGTCCACAATCTGACGCACTGGCTGGTTTCTAGAGATTATCCTGTACTGACCTGAACACCGTTACCTTTGGGGCAGTGGCAGAAAGAGAAGAAAATCTCGCTACGGATGCAAGGAATTGCTGCTTTAGATTCCTCCACCCTGACAACAGCCTACGACACAAAGTGAATACTAAGAGGAGTGGGCGGGGTTGGGTCACCACTTAAAAACCTTATATATTGCAGCAACATAATATGGTCTCCCGAGTCGTCAAGAGATTGAGTGTAAGCCAGAGTGGGAAAAGTTAAGTGTGGTTGGTCTGCTTTCCGGCGTGTGCGGTTATGCGCCTGCGAACAATCCACTGGTGCGCGGAACCTCCATAGGAAGCCTACTTGGGCGTTGGAAAATGCTGCACAACTTAAAACGCCAACAATGAACCAGAAAGAGAAACGGCCTGAAATTCGAATATAAGGAAACAATGATTCGTTTGATATACCGGGCTTTGAGTCAAATCTTTCTCAGATAGACACTGAATCAGGTGAAAAACTTCGGATAAGAAGGGGATTAGGCTTAGCCCCGCAGGACGGCGTAAGAGGGAAAGAAAAAAACAAACCGGACCGGACCATGTGAGTGACTGTAGAATATAATTAGACACGTCCATGCATATTCAAGACAAGGAACATAGAAGGAAGAAGTTGGAGCTTTTTAGATGACGGTGGCGGGCCTGAAATTGAAAGTCTAACACCTTTCAGAACGATGATCTCATGAATATTCTATATACGTCGTTAGTGCATCTACATTAAATTGGGATAAGTGGAAAAGGTTTCGGAAAGGAGGGCGTGGATTTTGACAATTTTGACGACGATCAGATAGCGGGAAAGCGCGAAAGGAAAGTGAAGAGATTGCCAAAACTGGAGGGATTACTAGAGGTCAGGGATGCACTTTGGATACACTCAATGTAATCGAAAAAGGCGGCAACGGAATGAATCTCGGCCGGAAGAAAGGGATCATGAATCGGATGGAGATTGGGTGGAGAAATCTCAAGAGTCGCGGGCCGTTCCTTCCTCATGACCACTATTCGACTCTTGTTATCCTCCTCCATGGCAATGTTGACGCGTTGACGGCCCATTGCCAATTGGAATTCAAAAAACAAAGAAAAGAAAAAAAACTCAACATCTTCGCCAGATAACAACCCATCGAGCGGCTAGGATGTCCAGCTTTCAACACTCTTTATCTTGATCAAACAGCGACGCTCAAATGACTCTGTCATCAAAATGGTGCTATATGGTCGGGACGGTCTATCTCTATCAGTCTCGCTTTGTTCGAAACTGTATCCACAAGGAGACTTCCAACCCAAGTACGTGAAGGTTACTCCGGTTATAACTCCAGTTCTCATCTGAGTTATCGATACCCCAGTGAATGTTACGTATATTATCTCAATCTCTATAATTTCTATCCACTATACATCGTCATTTTCAATTCCTTTGTATCGCTCACATGTTAGGTCTTGCAGTATAATCAATTGCTTTCGACTTCTCGCTCTTTATGTGTTCCGAGCTGCTTCTCCAGTTCAAGGATTATCCAGCTACGCCGCCGCTTTCAGCTTCTGTGCCTAAATATGTTCTATTCCGTCTTCGTCACGAGCATCTACATTCAACCAAGTCAATACTGTTGTCCGAATTTCTCAGGTCTTTTGGGTTTCTCTACTCCTTCTGTATTCATACTCGTGTCACGCTGGTACGCCCAGGATGGTGCACCAAAGGCACCAAAGGTCAGATTCTGCGCCACAGGTATAGAGTTCCAGTGGAGAAGATGTGAACATGACCAGGAGAATGTACGTACCCACAAGTCGATTGAATTGTATATCATTCTGCGAAGTCAGACCGCAAGTTGGGCATTCTCATCCATCTCTTGCCGTTCACCATGATTTCCTCAGTGCTCTCAAGATTGTGGTCCAACGCAACCCATAATCTCATCCCAAGGCGTGAAAAGAAAGACAATCAAAAGCCATTACTCAAATCGCTGGCGTCACTGAATGCGAGACAGTGGGCTGAGTTTTGGACAGGGTCAGTCGGACAGCTCTAAGCGTATTCTCCTGGTATTGTCTTTTCTGATAGTGTCTCGAATACAGGTGGCTGGCGTGGACATGCGATGCAATCGACTTTTACTCGGTTTCTTTGAGTGTAACTAACCTGGCTACACAATTTAGAAGGAGTACGACGGATATTGTTAGTGGAACGTATGCTTTTCTTTCAAGCACCGCTCACTTAAAGTCTCTTCACCTTCAATAGACCCGCGCACTAACACTAACACTTCTTCTTCGTTCCGTCGGCGCCATAATACTCGGTATCATTTCGGATAGATTCGGCCGAAAAATTCCTCTCACACTTAATCTCCTACTCATCGCTGTTCTTGAGCTCGGTGCAGGCTTCGTCCAGACCTACTCTCAATTCCTCGTCTTGCGAAGCTTATTCGGTATTGCTATGGGCGGGATATGGGGCTTAGCCGCAAGTACGAGTCTCGAGAATCTTCCTGTCGAAACACGCGGACTAGCCAGTGGCGTGTTGCAGGAAGGATATGCAGCTGGAACCATCATCGCAGCCATCATCGATCTCTTTCTTGTTCCAGAGCAATCCCATTCGTGGAGAGCTCTCTTTTGGTGTGCAGCTGGATTGAGTACATTGTGCGCGCTTATTCGGTTTTGTCTTCCGGAAAGCAAAGTCTTTTTGAAAGCCAAGGGGTATGCTAGACTGAGGGAAGAACAGCTTGGTAGAAAGATTGGTAGCAAAGAAAAGACCAAGATTTTCATACGGGAGACGGGAAAAATGCTGAGACACCATTGGATGTTGTGCATCTACGGTGTACTGCTAATGTCCGGTATGTGAATCGTGCACTTTGCGAATAGCATTCCTTGACATGCACACGTGTAGGCTTCAACTTCCTTTCTCATGGATCGCAGGTATAGTCCAGTTTTGTTCGAGTTCAATGAATCACAGGAGTCAACTTTATCTGCAGGACCTCTTCCCAACTTTTATCCAATCAACCAAAGGCTTTTCTTCGCAGGATGCAGCCATTATGACAATAATAGGACAGTGTGTAAGTATAAAACACTTCGATGACTTTATTCAACACCACTCATTACTATAATTATTGCCAGGGCTCAATCGTCGGAGGTGCTGCTTCTGGTTGGAGTTCACAGTACATCGGTCGTCGGCTCTCCATGATAATTTTCATTCTGCTTGGGGCTCTGTTCATTCCTCTTTGGATCCTACCAAATTCGTTTTCAGGACTGTCACTGGGTGCGTTCTGGATACAATTCGGGGTACAGGGTGCATGGGGAGTAGTACGTATTTGTCCTCTACATCAAATACGAAGGACTCATCATTCAATTTTTTCGCCGTACAGATTCCCATTCAGCTCGCCGAAATGTCGCCACCAGCTTTTCGCGCAACTTTCCCTGGTGTAGTTTACCAAATAGGGAATATGGTCTCTAGTGCAAGTGCACAAATTGAAGCCAGTACGTCGCGTTTTGACTGATATAGATGGATGGATTAAATTGATCCCATTTTGCCTCCTTCCCCTCTTCCTTCGCCCACATACAGCCGGTGGAGAGCATCTTAAAACGACAGTCTCCGTACCCGTTAGCACCGCGAACCCCACAGGCGAGAAGATCGTGCCAGATTACGGAACCGTACAAGGTATCTCACTATCTGTCCCTCCTGATCGTTGGTAATCTTTTCCTCTCTCTCTCTGTATCACCAGGCATTCTTATCGGATGTGTGGCCGCATTTACAATTATTATCACTGTCTTCGGTCCTGAAAAACACGGGTACGAGTTCGAGAAGCATAGGGCTGCGTTTGAAGAGGGTGGTGGGGATGACGATGCTGTTATGAAAGATGATGATGCGCTGGATGATGGTGAGATTACCGGGCGACAGGGTAATTTCCGAAGTGGAGACGAAACCACTAGTGAGGAGAAAGCAGAAGTGGAAATGATTGAGAACGCTTGAACTTTTACTCTGCGACTCGGCCCCCTTAACCTTCCCTTTCACATTGTACAGTAAACATACAACATATCTGTTCGTTGACTTGTAAATTTATACCGCCCCTTCAGCTCTATTGTAATTACAGAATACTGTAAATGTACAAGCACAACCATATGCAAGCATCGTATCTATAGCTACGGAGCTCCGAGCATCTTTCATGTGAGAGCTTCCATATTGATTTGAGCTTCCAAATAGAGCATCTCCCTCTGTCCTTGCAGCTGACGACCATCGGCGGGAGTTCGGGAGAGGTCTAGGTCACACCCTTCTCCTTTCAACCATCATGTCCACAAGATACCTCTCCTGCGAAGACTTGAACGCCGACATCGTCGCGTTCATCTAGTCAATGGTAATGCCTACGTACTTATGAGTAAGTGAGCAGACCACGTTCCGCTTCACGATGACTTTCGGCACACACACACTGTTCTCTAACAGCGCGGCTCCGCTAACAGTGATATATCGTTCTTGCGTTCTGGAACTCTGTCACTTGAATCATATCCGCCTTTTGGTTAAAAAAGAACGCACCTCGGGATCTGAACAAATGGTTCTCACTAATTCAGCTTTTGAAACGCATTCTGCATCTAGTATCGCCCTACCCAGAGCTTGTTTCTATCGTTCTCCTCGATGCTCCAAGTCTCCTTACGTAAAATCGACACATCCGAAACTGGACCTGAAACTCTCCCAATGCACTGTTTGGAAACCCCTCAGAAGAAGCTATAACCTGTTCTCCGTATCTCCGCCCGCTACATGCGCATCACTCCCAGTAGCTTTCGGCCGTATTGAGAAAGTTTCACCCGACCTGCAATGCGTACCCAAAATCTCGTTTGCTGACCACCTTAGGTGGATAGGTGGGATATATACTCTTCTTTCATGCCAACAGGCCAATGGAGACACATATTAAAGAGATCATGTTGAAAATCCTAGACGCAAAGCCTGATAAGAACCCTTGAACTGCAATTCAGAGAGGGGAAGACATTAAAAGAACTCCAGAGCTACGTAAACTTGGGCCAGCTCCTGACATTGAAAGTCCCTTCGGTTTATTACAGTTTGCTATACTTTCGGATGAGGATTTTCCTTTCCGGTTGTCTTCACTGAAACACTTGGAAGTAGAATTGAATGAATAGGATGCGATAGTTACGCTTGGCATCTTCCTCGCTGCTTGTAGCCGCTTGGATACTCCGGCGATTGGCTTTCAAATTCCTCCTGGGTAGCCTTTTCTTCATCATTCCCCATCATGGTGCTTCATTCTGTGTCTTGAAACTCCCCCAAGTAGAACATGCCGACGAAATCAACAAGCACAGATGTTTTCGCAACCTGCACAGCCCAACAACACCTGTCCAATCCTGACCAGTTTTGCACTGGCCATTGATCGGACACCTGAACAGGAAGTGGAACACGCATACTATCACATCGTGAGTCATTTGAAATCTTCGTCAATTGACAATTCATTTGGATACCATGAACTCGCATCACATCTTCTCCGTAGAAAAGCTACTAGCAAAGTTACTGGGATCAAACTTTGAAACTGATTCGGATGCGAAGGCGAGAGTGGATGCATGCGCAGATGAAAAGCTGGTACTGGATATATGGAGGGACGTCTCTCTGCGGCGGGAAGGATCTATTCAATTGTATGAATTAGCTTGGTGTCGGAGGAAGGACGGAAATGGAACATGGATGTGATGATCTTTGGGTGCCAAGTGGCCGAGTAAGAGTTTGGATGAGAGTATGTAAGGGCCAGTGGGTCCCGGCCGTCAACTTGGGACAGCGGATAATAAATACGGAGAGATGACAGAAAGTTCTCCGAGGTGAAAATGACCATCTCCGGAGTCCGGACCTCCTGAACAACGTAAGCGAAGTTGAATACTTGTATTCTATACCATGTTCTCTTCGAGGCCAAGGCTTCGACAAGACGTTTCAAGCTCTGAGCCCTGCTACTGTCAAGGACCCTCATTGTCACTCGAGACCTTACCAAGAGTTCTCTATTCTTTGAGGAAAATCATGCACGCAACGATCTGATGCTTGCTTTCATCGACGAGCGCTTGACGAATGAATGAGTCGAGCTTCAACAGCTGTACCGCAGTGATTACAGCTTTGTTCTATTTAGACGCCCAAAGGACTTTTGCCCTCGACACCTTTTTAGTCGGGCGGTTGTTTCAAGGAGGAACGACTTGAATGCATCATCCTGTTTTGATAAGAATGGTCTTGCGCCCAATATAGAGCATTGCACAGTCATGACGGACCTTTGCTCATATCCTCGGGAACCACGTAAGGGTGTCCGTCTTTTGAATTATCTCCATTGTCTTTAACAAGGTTACGTCGCTGGGTGTGCCGGAGTCGGGCAGGCGGTCAGTGCTATAAGCGGTGAAGTAGGTGTAAAAATTCTTGTGGCATGAGCTCAGATAAAACAGGATTTTCACCTTTTCCTCATCATCGATCAGCCTCTTCTTCTCATTTCTTCGGTTGCGCACTCGATTTGAGTTGCCACAGGAAGCAGGAGTTGTGGCCAAGTCTTGATGTCCGACATTCGAGCCCCACAAGATTCTTACCAACAAGCGCATACAACTACCCCAACGAGTAGCACAAACCGAAACGCACTTCCCATTATACGCAAAATGGCCATGGACTGGATACGAAACTTCCTTAACATTATCGCCACATATCGAACAGCCGCCGGGCTCATGGCACCGTACGATGGATATCCACTACCGATGGGGTTTCCACTGCCAACCTCCATCCGACCGAGAACACCACTCCAAAATGTGAATTCACCTCCACAGCTTGCTCTCGCTGAGGTTCTCCCCCAACTGCCTCTACTTTCCTATCTCGTCGATGCTGAAGCTGGGTCGGCTGTGCAAGTACAACAGGGTACAGATACAGGTGAATGGGATGTAGTTCTCGCGCAGTCGGACATCTTCCACTGGGTCGAAGAGGTAGATCAGTATGATCAGATATATTGGAGTGTGAAGGTGTACTTGGTGATCCATGGATATCCAGCATTCAGAGAAATTCGGGATAGAAATGGACAGTGGATTTCTCCAATCATGTGGGAGTTACGATGGGGTAAGCAGTGTCGTAGCGATTTGTTTCCCTTTGTTCGTATATGAAATGTGAATCCCATAGGAACGGTTGTACTCGGTGCTTTCGAAGTGGACTACACAATAATTCACAACTCCCAATCCATACTAGGGTCTCTTGAAGCACAATTCGTCCTTGAGACCCTGATTCTTTCCGTTCAAACCCGACATACCGTTATTTTGACGAGAACCACGAATGGTATCGACTTTGTGCCAGGAAGGAGACTAGAAGATGTGGGTACCTGATCCCGCAATTGGCATCAGACTCACCATCAGCCATCGCACGAAGCAGAGTGCATCTTGAACGTCCCAGGGTCCTGTGGAATGATTCCACCCAACACTGTCGCCGGATAAGGTAAAAAAGGTCGCACTCCTTCATCCTGATGCTAAACTCTTCTCTTACATGGTTCCAGGTCCGTGCACAACATGCCAGTGGTTGCTCTGCCCTCTCTCCAGTCCCTGTCCCAATTCGAGGCAATAGAATTATGGGATCTCAGATATGCCGAGAATACGGGACTTGCCAGATGATGGTTCCAGGTGCGAGAATCTAGCAGGCTACATTCAAAAAAAAAGGCCTCGTCGGAGTCTCGAGTAGAGGGTTTACAGAGTGGGAGGACGAGAAATCGTTTTCATTGGATAGTCCGTGAGAAATTGTCCGTCGACAAGTCCCCCTTTAAACTGATTCAAGGTCAGATTTAGCTGCAGAGAAAATCTCCCCGGCCAAACCAAACGACCGGAAAACGCTGGAATAATTGGGAACGTGAAGAACGAGCCATTCCTTTGGCAGAGGGGATGGGAAGATGCCGGAATTTACTGGGATGGTGAGAAAAGGCATTGGAGGTGATATTCGAATTCCGCAAGTGGGAGACGACACGAAATCAACGTGGAAGTCTCGAGGCCAGTGTGCCAGTCCTGAGCCAGTCCCAAGAGCGTGCCTTTTGAAATCTCAGCCTCCTTGTGAAACAAAGGGATCCCAGACAGCGGCTCCGACTTAGGTCTGAGATGCGGGCGAGTACAAATTCAGATCCGCTCTAGAGGCCCTCTTTAGCGGCAAAGCGTCAAATTTATGGGCCAGTATAAGATACTTTGGGTTCATATTTTCCGGCGCATCCTTTGAGCATGAATCTAAGGAATGACTTACATGAACCAACAGATATAAGCAGAAACACACCTGAGTGTTATCTAATGTCCATGCCACGGATGCACTCAACTTTTGCTTTTTCATCCACTGTGCTCGTCATTCATCTCGGCGGTTTTTTTTGATGAATTCTAGCTTTCGGAACGAGATTTAACGGATTGAGCAACTATACAAGATCACTCAGCGAGAAGCCGAAAGACGCCAGCTACTTCAGTTATTCGCAAAAAGTTGAGAGTCAGTGTCGAAACGTTGCAGCGCTCTTTGAAACACGACATCCGTGACTTCCACGCGATTTAGCCCACGCTCCGCGACGCGCCACGAGCTTCGAAGTGCCTCCGATTCAGTTACCAGTCTTAGTTCTTTGATAAATTGAAGTAGTTTAATATTTTGGTCTGCGTTGAGTAGTTTATCTGCGTATCAAGGCTCCCAGTGAAAATCGCCCCGTGCCAGCCGAGCGAAAACGAGCGTTGATACCTTTGGACAGCTCCATACTAAGTGAATGGATGATACTCGTTTTCACTCGGCCAAGCTCGGAGATCCGGAATAAGGACGGGCTGGAATGAGCAGAAGCGAGTACCATTGGTGTGATCATCTCAGCTCGTCGAAAAGATTCATTTTTATTATTTATTGATCCCTCGTTTGGCTCGTTGTCGTTTGTTTAAGCTCGTGTGCATTGATAAGCTATTTACTACGTACAGCGATGTAAAACGCCGATTTTCACTGGGTATCAAACTTCAGGTCTTTGAAAAACGGTGTAAATAGGTTCTGAATGAGGTACACCGCGGACATACAGTGAGAGTGACTATTAATGGCAACTCAGGTGAACATCTTGAGATCAAGCCTAGCTCCGAGTTCTCGCCTAAATCCGAGTTCTCATGACTTGGGCTTCATTACGTTGCGAGGGTTCAAATACACGGTACCGATGTTAAACTAGACCAGAGCCACTGAAATATCCCCCTTATCGATAATAGATCCCGTCTCATTCCATCCTAGAGAAAACGGAGGTAGGTTTTGGCTCCTTACACCACAACTCGTCACAGCTAAAGACCGTCCAGACTTTCGGACAACGTAAGTCGACAAGGGATAACACAATCCGGGAGAAATAAGAATTCAGCCGCATGGCACCGAAGGGACGAAATTCTGGAAAGAAGAAGATGTGGTTGTGAAGAAGAACGTAAGTGCTATCACTTTATTGTGGAGGCGAAAGTGCTGCAGGTGCGAGACTGGTAGTCTGACTTCAACCTCCGGGTGAGCCTCGAGCTACATATGTATTCATCGATACAGTCTGTTACCGATCATTGTTCGTATTGGGTATGGCCTCCTTGGCTTCAGGGTAAGTCGTGATCTGTTGTTCACCGCTCTAAACTTAGCGTCACATATTCTTCCAGTGGCTAAAATAAGTACATATTTGCGCGCCATAGGACAAAGATGGTGAACTCGAGGAATGGTCACGTCAATCGCGAATGTTGGAAAGACAGCGGGGCTATGGTGTCTACAACACCATATTCTCAACTCCTAAGGTTCATGTAAGACCTCTCATCCATTTCCAGCTCGTCAAGAAACCTACGCCAAATCTCAAACAAAAAAAAAGATGTATAATTGCCGGTTGCATGGCTCACTCCAAGTCTATAAGGAATTACGAGAGGGTTGGGGCCCCTTGGAGCCCGGCTGATAACCGGCTCAAGCATTGAATGGATTCGATTGGTGGGTACCGTCAGCCGCAGAGTCGGCTGATATACCCAGGCTTTCTTGACGAGCTGTCATGGGGAACAAAGGCGAGATTCGCTGTGTTCGAACATAAATCTCCTCACGTTCTGTCAAAAGGATTACGGCACGCATGTATTACATCTAAGACAAAGTGAGGCATTGTTAAGCCTCCGAAGTAGATAGAAATCAATGGAAAGTTCGAGCACTCCAGGAATTTTGATCCGCGATTTCAGTCTCATAAAGCTGAACGTTCTCGTAGACTGTGACTTTAAACTTCTTCATCATTTGCAATTTCTCTTGTCAAGGAGGTCGACAATGGATGATACCAACTTGCAAACTGACCTGCAATCGCCCGACTCCAGTGATGAAGGGTTCTCGAGTTTTGACTCCCTGAGCCATACCTTTACACCTCTGCCGGCACGAAGTCCAACTCCTCCGGTGCGTAAGACGCTGATTGGTTGATGCATTTTTTCTTCTAACACGAGCATACTCTGCTATCTTCGAGGCTAGATGTATGGCGTACAAAGTGTCGATGAACAAGTTTCCATTTCATCTACATTTTCGATGTGGCATACTCTGCCCCCTGACCTCGTGTTTTCTACGTCTGATTCAGTTCTATTCTACGTTCACTCTCATCTTGTTCTGGCAATGTCAGAGAATCGATTCCATTCCCTAATTCCAATCCCTTCGATAGACCAGCCGTACAATTCGGTGATCCACGTACCGGAGGGCTCCCAAACATTTAACATAATCCTTCATCTCGTATATAACATTCCTTCCAAGCATTATTCTCCTTCAATGGAAACACTATCCTCTTCGGTCGATCGGCTTTCCTTCTACGGAGTACAAGCAAAGAAGCATATCGTGGCCAAAACGCCTCTGTACTCCTTGCTTCTTTCCTACGCACCACTGTTCCCAATTGAAGTGTACACCCTTGCTGCGAAACACGACCTCCTCGATCTCGCGATTGCTGTTTCCTCTCATCTTCTTTCATTCAACGTCTTCTCTCTCACTACCGAAATTGGAGAGCAAATGGGAGCCATATATCTTCGCAAGCTATTTTTTCTGCTCATCGGTCGAAATGAGGCGCTGAAAAGGGTAGGGAGTACAGTATCGCTTTAACGGCAGTGCGTTGTTGGCTGAAGTATTTATAGCTTTTATCGCAGCCGTTGCTTCCTCACGTCCCTACTGATAACTGCAGTTTCCATGATCAAAGAAGTTTGAGCCGTGCCTGGTCTTTGGCGTCTGCTTATATAGCGTGGGATGCTCGACCTGGTGTGTATTCTGCCAAGTATCGTTCGATAATACCTTAGATCACGTGTATTTTCAAGACATGTCGACGGGATTTTTGGAATCGTCCTTGAATCCTTTGGTCAGTAAGCTGACGTGTAATCTCTGCAAGGAAAGTTTGGAGAACCGCATCAGGAATGTTATTACCGCATGGTCTCAAGTGAAGGTAAGTAATATTCCTCTGACTTAACTGCTAAAGACTGATACGTCGTATAATAGAGAACCATCTGAGTCTCGATCTGTAGCTGAACAGATACCTTCGAGCACATAGGTATGAAGGCTACCACTATGATCGATTTAGGGTGTGGACTGTATCACCTTTTACACGATGTCCCTGTGAAGGGAGACTGAATTCTGTCCCATACTTGCGTTCCATTTTTGATATATACCTGGTCAGTTTAGCATGTGAACAGTTGTATTTTTCATACATACCAGCCGTATGTACCATTATGTACTTAGATATCTCCTGCTGCAGACACGAAGGCCTTAGCATTCGAATTACTTTAACTTGCCAGTGCATAAGAGTTCGCATTCATTAAGGACTTCAAGTTCTGCTTCATTTCTTGACAGAGTGTCTGGTTGGCAATGCGCGAATATTTATCTCGGTCATGTAGGCTTGATTAGACCTGGCCGGATGGATTTAGCTTAAGCCGGACCTCGTCGGTAGATCAAAACGGACTGCCCGAGATGACCCGCTGAGCTGACGTCTAATCGCAGCAAAAAGGAAAAAGGAGATACCCGGGCTACATAAACAGCAAGAGGATAGAAAAGAACTTGTCAGCAAACCATTTTTCGATTTCAATTCAGTTAACTCGAAATTTGGGTTGAAATAAATTGATTCTGAGTTGAAAAATGGTTTGCCGAAAGCTCTAAAGCAGAAAATTCTTGCAATTCGGAACGAAGATCTTAAATCTTCGTTCCGCATGCAACGTTGGAAGCTGAAGCTGTGAAACACCAGGAATTATCTTCCGACTTATGTAGTTCGTTTGCGTCGCAAGAAAGGTACTGTCCTGTTAGTGGATTTGAATACCAAGCACTCAGGAGAAGAAAAGAAATTCAGCCTGAAACCGGGGTCACTTCAGATGCGGTTATACAACTTAGCGCAATCCGCAGAGAAGCAATTAGACTGTAGATGAGTGGACGTAGTCAATCCACACTTAGGATGAGGAATATGAGATTTACGAGCAAAGAAGTGAACGACGTTCGCGCATGATGAGCATTTTAAACATTCTCACAACCGTAATGCACCGGCCGACTGACAGACTCGCTTGGAACACCATAGTATGCCTCGAGTCGCGAGAAGTGAGACAGCAAGAGACGGTAAACTCTTGAGCACAAATCTTGAGATTTGGAGGAGCTCTTCCTGTCATGCTAATCAGAAAGCTTTCGACTAGAGCACGAGCGAAGCTGGATAAAAGTAACCGAAGGCTAACAACGACGTGGCCGCGAAAGCCTTCTCACATTTCAAACACAAAACTGCTGCCGTTGTCGTAAT
This sequence comes from Collybiopsis luxurians FD-317 M1, assembly GCA_000827265.1. Classification (NCBI taxonomy): domain Eukaryota; kingdom Fungi; phylum Basidiomycota; class Agaricomycetes; order Agaricales; family Omphalotaceae; genus Collybiopsis; species Collybiopsis luxurians. Next base: position 231,464 of record KN834766.1, read on the forward strand.
CAATATCAATCAAAGGCCTAATGTTATGTATTGCTTGAGCTATAGACCAGGTGAGAACGCGACTCTGAACATTGGTTGGACTATTTCACTTCATTGCCTATAGTCACTGCAGAACAGATAAAATCTACACTTCGCCCGATATGTTATTTATGCGGGATGCGTGCAGGATTCGGGCAACTAGACACGAAGATTGCGGAAGGCATGGCATTGACAATTTGACAAGGCAAGGATGCAACTCAAGAGACGGAAGCCTGTATACCATCAGAATTCGGCACATATCTGATACAGGGTCGCACGTGGCGATCGAGTTCTCGAATTTGTGCATATTTAAATATACTTACGCGGTCGCAAAGTCATCATGTTGGCATAAAACAAAATGTCAAAAAATCACAGAAGCATCAGATATATTGGTTTTAAACAGCTTCAACTTGTTGAACCTGAACAAAATCCAGCCCTTTATGTACGGAATTTCGAGAAGACCCCAAACGAGCACATATGTACCTGGAGTACAAAGGTCGCCATACGTTCAGATACATGGAATCTGATGCGAAAGAATACGAGTACGTATGATACGTACGTGCTGATTGTATCTGTTCTTGCTCATCCCCCACTGCTGTTGTAACCGGAAACTTGACTCTAGTTCGTCGTGAATTTAATGGTACACACTATCTAGGACAGTTCAACACCAGTACTCTGTATATTTTCGACTCATTTGGGCAAGTCTTAGTGCACATTTTGCCCAGCTTCTGAGTAAATTGTTACGTTCCATTGGCCGCTATCCTGAGTAAGGCACTGAATAGGCTGAATAGACACATACTTATAGTCCCATTTGGAAAGCGATGCTCTGTCATTTTCCTGTACATAATTCGTCGCTAGTCTACATACATGTCTGTGAAATGAAGTCACCCCATTTCACCGCCGAGAAGGGTAGTTTCTTTATCGTCAAAATGGGTAAGTACCAGTTGGGTGAAATACGTTTTCTTTATCCTCTACCGTCATGTCTGAACCGTTTTCCAGCCCCTTCTCCCATGTCTTGCGCACAAACTATGCGGCATCTTTCACGGAAACACAAGCAATTCATACTCTTCTCGCTGCTCCATCTGAAGAGCTTTCTCGGCTTGCGGGTGAAATCAGTCGGGTCAGGAAAACATTGGAGGAACTCACATCTCGTTATGACCACCTTAAAACTCATGTCGATGCTCACCTCGCCCTCATTTCCCCGTTACGCCGCCTTCCCCGTGAAATTATCTCAGAAATCTTTGTACAGTGTCTGCCCACGGATCGGAATCCTACACGGAGTTTGACAGAAGCGCCACTACTGCTGACAGTGCTCTCCAAGGGTCTGAGGGAAATTGCTCTTTCTACTCCTCAGCTTTGGAACGCGCTTCATGTGTTCTTGCCCAACACCTCTTTCAATAGTCCTATAGGTATAGATGAGCTCGAACCTTTGATTCGGCGGCGCAAGGAGGGTGTGGAAGCGTGGTTTCAACGGTCAAGATGCTTACCGCTCTCCATCTCCGTGTACCTATCGGGCTACGGCAGAATATCAGGTTCGGTTTCTGATTCTTACGTTGCCTTCCTACAGTCCATCATTTCCTTCTCTCGCCGATGGAAACGCGCCGAGTTGCATCTAAGCCCCTTCTTCATGGACATGCTGAATGGGTTGGTCGCCGACTTTGACTCAGAGGACATTCCCTGGCTTGAAAGCGTAGAAATCTTCTATGATTCGAGCTCAGAAAACGGAAGGCCAGCCGCGGGTGTCTATCTGCCTTTGCACAGCAGTCGGAAACCCCAGCTGCCGCTGCGCGATCTCATCAATCGTGCTCTCTCATTACATTCTTTCGCCGTTCATCACCACTCTGAGAGCCTACACCAGCTTCAGCTACCTTGGAGTAATCTCACCAACCTCACGATGAAGTCCGCTCGTGAAAGCTCCCGTCTCACGGTAGATCAGACCCTGCATATTCTTGCCAGCTCACCTAATCTGTCGACTTGCACATTAGGTGTCTTGCTCACTACCTCTAATTCTGGGCTCGAATTGCCTTATATAGCACTCAATTCTCTCCGCGCCCTCTCCCTGCATTTCACTCTACCATCGAATGATCTTCCCGTCCCTGACGTTGAAGCGCGCTTCCACAATCTTTTCGGTATTATCCGGGCGCCGTTACTCTCTCGGTTTGCGTTTATCGCTCGGGGATTCGAGTTCAAAAGAGGAACCAACTGCATTCCCTTCGAACCACTCCTGAAACGTTCTGGATGCAGACTAGAAGAGATATATCTCTCGTTCCCATTGAAATCCCAGACGATGCTGGTTGATTGTCTGCGAACACTGCCCGCCGTCACTCATCTCTATCTGGAGTCCTGCATGCCATCCCAAAACCGGTTCGATCCTGACGCGGACCCGAATCCAGTCCAAATTGTCGATGACGTTTTAATTGGCCATCTTACTATTGGACAAGAGGATCCCACGCCAATTTGCCCACGACTCGAAAACCTCATATTGCCCGACTGCAGATATGTCTCCGAGGAAGCTCTCTTATCTTTTGCTCACTCTCGAGCAATCTCGGTAGGTGATGGTATCGCTCGATTGAAGCTGTTGGATGTGCAGTTCTCTCGGGAGAGATCCGACCATCTGGCAGATACTAACGGGATGGTCCGCGATGCCCGTTTCACTCCTCAGATAGAACAGCTTCGCCGTGAAGGGATACTTGTCAGCTGGAAATATCCTGTCAGGGAAACACCGCATATACCCGATTCACCTTGGGAAGGGTTGCCCAAATCTCCATACTCGGGATGGACCCCCGAATTATTGTCTCAATCTATTAGTTACCATTGACGGACTGACTTTTGACACTTTTCGTTTCTCAAAGATTATATTGTACGATATTGTACTTGGACGGACGGAAGAATGAACGTGCTGTACTTGAATGTATATACCCTTTCATACCCTTTTTATCAATGTACTCCAGGCTTGTACATACCTAACTTGTTTCGGGATTGCCAGAAACTTTGCAATATCATTATGCATATGTACGTGCAAGAAAACCGAGACTCTTATCAGTTATCACACTCTATTACAAGAAACACAGACCCTTCATCCACTAATCAGGACCATGTACCAGAACTTTTTCGCCTGCTTTCCACCCAATGCTACAGCTATTGTTCACAATCTTTGGTGCTACCAAACAAACGATTGTGAACAATCCTTTGGTAACTACCGGTGACCACCCTAAGATCAAGCAATGTTGCAGGCAGTTCCCGTTAGGGCTAGCTCTGCTAGCCCTAACATGTGGGAACTGTCTGCGACATTGCCAACAAATGGCTCTATCGGGGGGTCAGGTAGGTGGTTAGGTGGTTAGATGGTTAGGGTTAGGGGTTAGGCTCGCGCCGAAGGCGCGCTGGGGTAGGGGTTAGGCGCACCCGCAGGGTGCTCGCGCGAAGCTCGAAAGGTTAGGGGTTAGGGTTAGGTTAGGGTTTAGGGTAGTTACATCTAGATCTTATCTATTTTAGGGTGGCCTCGACTGGTGCGACCAAAGGATTGTGCACAAACATTCAATTGGTAGCACCAGTCAAATTGTGCACAATATCTGTCGCAGGGGCTCTGCTTTCCTCCTCGCAACAAGAGAGCCACGTAAACCACATTAACCAACGAAGATTCGTCTTGAGCTCCGTTTCATTTCTGGACCGAGCATCTATCCTCATCTTCTCGCATCGCTCGAAACTTTGAGCTGTAGCAAAGTCCATTTGCACGTTTATGCAGTCGGCCAAATGACAAATCTTACAGGCAAGCAATCAGTGAAGATAATTCAAGGCGACTTAGTAGCCAGAAACTTACTTGGAATGCACAATCTGCCGGTATCAATATTGCCTCACCCAATCTCTGATGCACCCTATAAGGAACCACACCGAATTCATTCCATAAACGAGCTTGAAGGCTTTCGTCAAGACAGATATCCTCTTTCTCGCTCTCCCCAGGTTGGTTTTTTGACAACTCGAGCTCAGATTTTACCTGATTACCAAACAATCTAGCCTTTTCAGAGTCCTCTCCACGAAAAATGTCCCAAATCGCTGAACCTGGATCACCATTTGGTGCGGGAGCAGCATAGGTCATCATATCAACTGTATCGCAGCCTGCCCAGACTAGGCGAGCCGCTCCTCTTGTCCCAGAACGCTCGTTAGAAGCCTTGGCAAATTGCATTATGGGATCTAACGCGAATAATTTTTTTCAGGTCAGGTTGAATGAAATCAATCTCGCGTAGCTCGCGCACTCGAATCAAGGAAAAGACGTACTATAAACATCCGGAGGCTCCATCCATGAAGGGTAGTGCTCTAGCAAGTGTAAAGGTCCCCTCGGGCAGAGATACATAGGCAGCGGAAGTGCCGAAACGAAATCAGCACTATGTGCTGCAAATTGCTCTTTTACCCTCCATACTTCGGTATTCGCCTGCCAGCTTTCCTCCTTTGACCTATTCTCATACTGACCGAAATTTTTCAAAAACCCATCCAATGTATATTCCCGTTCGGCAAATGTCTGGCTATCATATACGTCGACGTCGAGTTGCCCATGACTTTGGCGAAATGCCGTAGGAGACCAATCCATCTTGAAAGCCCTGTCAGGGGAGCATTCAATGAGGATAGGCTCACCGACAGTCCAGAGGGACTCAAATGTTTCTCTCTGTAGTCCAGCATCAGCAAAGACACGGATATGAAGAGTTTTGGGAGCACTGGAGGTGAGATTTCCTTGTTGCGATGGAATGGAGACTCATGTAGAAACAGTGTTAAGTTGTTGAGGCGGAGTGGAATTGGGATGAGAACTACCAAATAGATGGGCAAGTGACGATTGGGATCTAAAAGAGACCAGGTGATGTTCTGTGCAATTAGCTTGCAAGACAGAATTCCCGTTCGATTCGGTGGTTACATGGGAACCACCAGCCAACCCTGAGCTCGACTTCAATGGTAGCAAAGGGATGAGATGAGAAGGGGAAGTATGAGGATGGACAACATATAAATGTGGATGCGTGTTTGAAGCAGAACCATCCACGACACTCCGCATCTGCTGCAGCACCTCATCCAGCTGTGGTACAGTAAATCTAGAGGTACGACGAAAGCTATGGCTGGTGTGGTCTTTTGAACTATGATAATTCGCATGTAAACTGTTGTCGAAACAAGCAGAGCATAACTCTTGTCCACAAGTCTCGCACAGCTAAGTTTTGGTAAAAAGAGATGTAGCGCACACATCTGGAGTCGAAACGTTGGATGTGGGATCCATACCAAAGACGTGAATTAATGCTTACCACAGCAGGGTTGTACATCTGTCTCGTGAAAGCGAAAAACAGCATCAGACATGATATGAGGAAGCTCAGAGGACAGAAGGGGGAGTAACTGCTTTGCTATTTCGCACTGAGGATATTCAATTAGTATGCCGGGGAAAAGACGTGATATCTGATTTCACCTTCATGGCCACAATCATATCTTGGCTCAATTCCGTAGGCCAGACCGTTGGAAATTCCAATTTTTCATTCGCTCCTTTTAAATTATCCCGAGTTTTTTCGAAGTCGATACCCACAAATTCGCAGCCTTCCTCTATCAAGATCCTGACACCCTTGAATCGGCAATCAACTTCTTCGTCGTTGTTGATGCACGAAATATACTTTGAGCATGGAAGGAATTTCTCAGTTTGTTGCAGGGCATAGACTGGAGAGTCAGTTTTGAGTATCTAGCTCTCTTCCTCGGACGTTGCATGGCAGTTTTTGAGCGGACAATTTAGTCAAGGAGCAAGCAAAAAAAAATCTCATCAGGTAAGCCTCATATGGATTATCTGCAGATACCACAAAGATGGGACGTACTATGGGTGACACTAATGAGTATATTTTCTGTCCACAATCAACTCGACAAATAATCTTGTCCGCGTTTCGTCTTCACCGTCGTCGAACAGAAAGAAAAACACGTCCCTGAGCGCCAGTGAATTGACGCCGACGGGCGCTTAAAAAGGTTGTTTCTAATCATCTCTGAAGCATGCTCCAGAGAACTAACTTGAAAATTTTACCAGATCGAAAGCAAATTTTCTTTCAGCCTTACCCTCCAAGCTCAGGTTATCTCAGCCGTCTCCTTGAAAAAAAAGTACTATGAGCTTCATATGCACCGTTGGCAGCAGTGTAAAGGTGTCCATCTACCTTTCGCCTCATTAGATTTTGTTTGCTCAAATTTTGCAGTTTGTCCAGACCGATCCTCTGTATCGAATCTGGACCCATCCAAGCCAGCTCATCGATCCTGGAAGATGCAGCTATAGCCCAACTATCTTGACAATGAACCTGGAGACCCTCAACTTTCCTATAACTGCTCATCCGTGTCATAAAGCTGGTACGAACATCCATTCCTAACCCCTATTCATTTCTCTTTTACTATACATCTTTCACATGACCGCGTTTATGACTAACTTTCATATCAATACCTTTTGGACATACAACTCCTCCCTATCTCCACTCCACATGGTATCATTGTTCTTTTTCTATTTCGTTCCCACTGTCATTGTTTTATTAATGAACTGTCCTTGTTTCTCTTCTCGCATCTGTCGCATGACCACATGCTCCATACCTTTTATTCTTGTAGCTGTCACTTAGCTATTGTCTTCCAGTAGCATTAGTCTCTCTTACAGCTTACTACAGTATATAT